>BOPP01000089.1:4795854-4823767 GCA_017312745.1 Gryllus bimaculatus
TCAACAGGCCGTAGATCAGGCGACAAATTAGTCAAGGGTTCATAATCAGCGTTTAGACAGCGCCTTACTGATGCTCAAGGGCGTAATCAAATGAAGGGGTAATTTCCGACTTTAATTCAAAAGGAAGAAAGGAAGAAAGAAACCGGTGAAGCAAAAAAAGGAGGACTGGACCGTAGGCCAATCAGGCGCAGCGAGAGAGGGAAAGGACGTGGTCGATAAGAGAGTCACTCCACCAACAGGTCTCATCAAAGAATACAATCCCTTAAGAATGTAAACATTTGGCATTTTAGGGTCGGATTCATCCGACTTTTGCCAGCTAGCGGAGGGTTCCAAGAGCTGGGCCTTTTTTTATTGGCACGTGCCTGGGGAGGCATGGATGAACAAGCAATGACATTCCAAATCCGTATAAATCACTGCTTGATCGGTTTTTTATGCCTGAGTTTTTTCTTTCGTTCTCCTCAGGTGTAGAAACAGACCGATTTGTACTTCAAAGTTATGGCTTCATTTTGCCCCGTCTAAAAATCGACTGGAACCGTCCCGCCGGGCCCTCACAGACGTTAGCAACGCTCCCTGTTCATGAAGCCACCCGAGGGGCTGCCTCATTTATTTATTGTAAAACCGATAAAGGTCGAAAAGATTGCTCATTGGTAGAAATGTAACGGTTAAAATCAGCACATGTCGCCAGTCGGTGTGGATTATGCTATACTATTGATGATTCATTATTTTGGGACTTCAGCCGTTAATATTGGGCATTATCGCATTACGTGCTGTCTAACGTGATGAAAATTTCCGAGTGTGGATACGCTTTGTGAGTTTGCTTGAAAAGATATAAATAGGTGACATTTGAAAATACGTGGAATGATGCGTTTGCACACCCAGCAAGATTGGTTTTATTCTCAAGGCCGAAAGGGTGAAGCCACGTCAATGCGTAGGCGAAATGGGAAATGCAGAATTTTTCCCCAAATGTGAGCAAAGAGTGAACTGTGTATATGCCGAGGTACGTTAGATTAAGTTAGGTGGTATCCCGCGAGGAATGTGAAAATTTACTACTGATTCACATATTGGGCCATTCATCACAACTTAAAGTCACAATATATTTGAATCACACTATCACACATCTTCACTTTCTAGAATACCCTGCAGAACTTTAAGGACACACAGATACCATGCTCAGCATAGCAATCTTGATGTTGTAGTAAATACTCTGCTGTGTGAGCTGATCATCTCTCTTCCTGGGTACCCGTCAGAAGTTTCTATATTTTATATACTTAAGTCACTAGACCTCGTAAGTCTTTGCAGATAATTTGTCTGAGAGACGGGTTATCTCTGCGCCTGGAATTTTGGGCAGAATAAAGTTCACTAAATTAGATAAGTCAACAGTGTGTGTTGTGTAGTTATGCATGACATTCTTGGAAACTATTATCGTCCGTAATTGGTTTCGTTAACTCGTTTAAAACATTGATATCTATTGTTAGGATCCTTGCGCTTATTATCGCTGAGAAGTTAAACACGGCCATCTTAGTATATCGAGTCAGGTGGTTTATTCTATCGATGAAGAGTCACTAGTGTGTCTCGGGAGCCCTGTCATAACGATGTAACCATGGCAACTGAATATTGAGTAGTCTGTGTCGGTCGCGACGCAACTGGTGGATCACGACACAACTGATGCTCTTACGTTTGCAGACATAAAGTAAGCGTCCAAAGTTGAAAATATATAATTATATAAAGAATTGCACTCACAGTATATCTCAGAGGGACGGAACACCGATAATAGTAATAATAGTAGATATTTATGATTACTACCTGTTTCAAAAGGACAGACAGGATGGCTCCCAAGCAGTATTTTTAAAATTCCCGACCGTGGAGTAAAACGGGAGATACGGGCTGTGAATGCGGTTCACTTCGCGCAGCAGCGGCTCCGGGCGTGGGAGGTTCCGAGTAGATGACCGAGGGAGAGTGCTGCGGACGGTGATTCCGGGAAATTGCCTCACGTCGCGCCCGCGCTGCCTTTGGGTCATCTCTTACCAAGACGCCGCTCCTCCGGGGGGATACGCCTCAGAGTCCGGAGTTTCGCCGCCGACCCGGGGTCCCGGCGACGAAGAAGCCAGGACCGAAGACAGTGAACTCCCGAGCTCTGGAGACGTTCAACCGGAGAGCAATAATTTTTACGGGTGGAAACTCCGCGTAGCGCTAGTACATCTGCCCATGTTAAATGCATTGGGATAGACAGAAGCGCGGAGAATGAGCTGTTGTTGCTTGTGTGCGCGATGTTTGTAAGCACCTCTCTACTGTTCTTTTTTTCTTCGAGTATGCTCAACTGCAATGTGCATTACTTTTTCTGTATTCGGCAGAGCGTGAGTCTTGCACTTTATAATCGGCCATCTGTACGTCTCTCCCCCACGGGCACGAAATAACTGCTCTACGGTGACATATCGGCGTTCTAAACAGTAATGATAATCACAGGAGTGTGAATTTCATACGGGGAGTTGTTTTTGTCGAGAAGTTATGTTGAGAATCGTGTTATTGTTTGTGCGCGTTGAGAGTCAACGCTTCCAGTTCCGATAATTATAATTTAAGAATGTTCTCAATATATTTCTATATTAGAATGGGAATTGGAACTAAACGCATCTCTCGGTCATATCGCAAATAGTTCTGAATTTGAAAAATGGCAAAGTCTCAGCAACAGAGACTGATGTACTCCACCACTTGTGGAAATAGGATGCTGGGAGGCCGTAACACTCGAGCGAGAGAGTTACTACGAGATGTACCTGAGTTGGCTAGTGTCGTCTTTGTAGATAAGCGTTTAAACTACGTTTAAGCTTGTGACATGTTTGTGCAGTGCTGCTGTACACATGCTCACTTGATGCTCCCTTACTTTCTTACGAGATAAATTGAGTAACTCACTTCGTATTAGCTCCTCCACACTGACACACACGAGGATCCTGGCTTGATAGTAAATACAGGTCTTAAATATCTTCGTCAAATGACATCAGTTTAAAATGAAAAACGGAAGAAAAACTTATTTTTGTTATAATGTCTGTGATATATTTATGGTGTGTACTATATGTTGTCCGAAAACACGGCTAATGACATCATGCAAGTTAAGTCTTGAATGTCTAAGCTGGAGGACATCTTAAATATATCTTGTTTAATGATGAAGTATTTAATAAAAAATAATAATAACTATAAGTTGAGCCATAGTTAATGAACGAAACAACAGTGATTCATGCTGAAAGTAATTAAACATAACTTGTTTCCGATGCCAGTTTAATGTGAGATCAAATTATCTCACAGAATGCTGCAATATTCTCACATTTCCATTCATTGATTGGTTAACATTAAAGTACCCGGTTGCTGTTAGGCGCACTAGGAATCCAGAGAGGCTTTCTCTGGCGGTCCGAAGCTATTTGTAACTGGAACGAAAGCTTCGTCTGACGCTTTGATAAATATCTTCAGCGGCGCCGGCGTAAAGCTCAACGACTTATCTCGGAGTAAGGTCCGGCGAAAATTATTTAGACCGACGACATGTGATATGTAGCAGCCCCTTGTATTTCTCGACCGCTAGTCCTCCAGATTCTCCAGGAGTAGGACAGTTGACTGGGTTGGAGAACTGCGCTTCTGTAGCGTTCGGGGAGAAGAGTGGACGGGACTCTTCTCGGAGATAGTGATAACTATCGGTAGAAAGAGTTCTCAGATTTTAAGGCGCAGTACAAGTCGAGAATATAATTGTTTCGCATATAAAGAAATTTGGTGAAATGGTGCTGCTCGCGCTCGACTCGGAAATGAATAGCGTTGTGCGTAACGTCACTTAGAGTGTGATAGTGGGAAAAAACAAGTGATGAGGTGAACAGAATTTCATCTTAATCTCTAATGAACACTCTTCTCGTGTTATTAGGCATTGTAATGAGGAATTACTTTGCATACATAAATTAAAATGTAATTTTACTCTTACGCTTAAAGTTACTTCTTGACAAATTTACGTTTCATTAGAAAGAATAGAGTTTTTCAAAATTAGGACTATATTTTAATAAATTAATCTTACCTAAACAATAGTGTTACTCTTCTTCTTCCGCAAATACTGCATTGTATTCATTAAGTAATTATCGTCGTAGCATTTCGTCAATTTCAGATCTTCTTTTTGTGGATCTTGAAAGTTTATAACTTTAAATTGAAACTAACGCAAAGCTATATATTGTTTATATTTGTAAACCCTTGTCTGAAATTATTTTCTTATGTTTTTTAAAGAATCGTTCAATACAGCATGAATTTTAATTTGTGATATTTTTTCAGATGTTCTTATCCCTAAATATTCAATAAACATTCATTTAAATAATCAATGTTGTCAACACAATAACAACTTAATGTTTACGAACCCTCAAATGTTTGGAATGCTATTGCCGTCAACTTTATTAATTTAATTTATTTGTGATTTCTGTTTCTATAAACTATTATCGAAGCTGGTGTATCAATAACTGTAGGCTAACTGGTAAAATTCTATTAGTTGTTGGAGAACGCGCTATGTTTTGTTACGATGTCACATTTGTAAAATTAAATATTGAGAGAGTGCGTCTTGCAAGCCTTCCTTTCAAGCCAAAGGCAGGAATGTCTAACTCAAATAACATGGTGCATACGAAATGACCTGGACTGTGTCACTGCAGATTTTTTTCTGAGAGTATTAACTATCTACAAATTACTGGTTGCAAGGTAAAGTATAGAGAGAGAGAGAATTATGATTAAAATCTAGCTAATTCTATTGGCTTTTTATTTCGCTTTTTTATACCATAGGACTCCCGTTGCCGAAGATACATTTTAATTTCGGCGAAGTCTATAGATTTTCCGGGCGACTTTCGGCACCTCAGTGAACATGGGAATTAACGGAGTTTCGGGGTGGTTTTTGGGCGCGGCGGCGTCGGCGTCGGCCATTCCCCCGCCGCAGGCAGCCTCCGCGCCCCGCGCGCCGCCGCCGCCGCCCCTGTCTACCCAGGCGCCGCGCCCTTCGATTTCTCATCCGCCCCGTCACGCGCCGCTTGCGCCGATCTGTCCCTCAGCAGGCCATCTCGCGCCCCACCGAATGGCCGGCCGACGCCGCCCGCGCCCAAAACCACCCCGAAACTCCGTAATCCCATGTCACTGAGGTGGAAAAGTCGCCCGGAAAATCTATAGACTTCGCCGAAATAAAATGTATCTTCGGCAAGGAGTCATGTATAAAAAAGGAAATAAAAGCAATAGAATAGCTAGATTAATATAATTGTAGCTTTTTACTATGGGAAAATATTTACCTGCAGTAATTGTATGATATAATAATTTGAAGAAAAAAATTGAGTGACGTGGTATTTTCGAATAATGTTATTTTAGTTAGACATTTGCTTGGCTGAAGAAGATTCAAAGATTGTTACAGAATATTTAATTTTACAAATTATCGTAAAAACATAGCGTCTCAAAATATAATTTTACAGTATGTACAGTTATTGATTAATCAATCTATAATAGTTATAGAAACAGAAATCACAAAATAAATTAAATTAATTAAAAGTGAGGCAATAGCATTTCCAACATTTGAGGGTTGTAAACATAAGTTGTTATTGTTGACAACATTGATTATTTAATGAATGATTTATTGAAATATTAGGATAAGACATTTTGAAAAAATATCACAATTAAAATTCATGTGTTTTGAACGATTCTTTAAAAACATAAGAAAATAATTTCAGACAAGTGTAAAAATATTACAATTTCTTTGCGTTATTTTCAATTTAAAGTTATAAACTTCAAGATCCACAAAAAAAGATCTAAATACGAAATGCTCTATGCTTATGAATAAATATATTTGGAAGTAAAAACACTATTGTTGGTAAGATTATTTATTAAATATAGTCCTAATTTTGAAAAACTCTATTCTTCTAATGAAACAAATTTGTCAAAGAAGTAACTTTAGCGTAAGAGTAAATACATTTTAATTTATTATGCAAAGTAATTCCCATTACAATGCTAATAACTTAGAGAAGAGTGTTCATTAGAGATTAAAGAAATCGATCACTTGTTTTTCACTATCACACTCTAGTGCCTTACGCCAAATCATCAGCCAGGCACAATATTTAAAACTTTCGTTATTTGCGAAATTATATTCTCGCTTCTGCCTTGAATCTTAGATCCTTTAAAAGCGAAAATGTACAATCTGACAACGAAGCCGTCACTCTTCCTCGAAGCAAGAGCCAAATTCCAGTTTCTCACAGTCATGTCCTACTCGGAGAATCTGGATGACTAAGCGGTCGAGTGAGTCAGGGAGGGCTGCTACATATCTACATGTCGTCGTCTAAATTTCGCCGGCTTCTCCAGTAGTCCGTGCGTACGCCGGCGCCGCTGAAGATATTTATCAAGCGTCAGACGAAGCTTTCGTTCCGTTGAAAATAGCTTTCGACGCCGAAGCCTCTCTGGATTTCCAGTGGCGCTAAAGCAACGGTATTTAATGTTACAATATGAGAATTTGAGAATATGAGCATTCTGTGAGATAATTGATCTCACATAACTGGCATGAAACAGTATTAATACTTCAGCATGAATACGTGTTTCGTTCATTACTATCTCAATTATAGTTATTATTTTTTATTAAATTACTTATCATAACAAGATATATTAAATGGCTCCAGCTAGACATCAAGACTTAAACTTATGATTATTAGGTTTTCGTGACAACATAGTACACACCAAATATATCACAGAATTTAAACAAAAATAAGTTTTCTTCCGTTTTTCATTTAAACTGATGTCATTTGACGGATATTTAAGATGTTACTATCATGCAGGTGTAGCAATAATACAAGTGATTACTCAATTTATCTCTAATGAAAGGACAAATGACTGAAATCTGTACTACGAAGTTTAATACGTTTTAGAAGTAGAATTATAGTAATTACACAAGTAAAATTATCTTAATTTGAAATGAACTTTTGTGAAATGCGTAGTCAATTCTAATTTATATGTTTGAGACATTCTTATTAAATTCGACAAGGTTACTCTCAACGCGCATAAACGATTTCCAACATAAACTTCTCGAACAACTCAGTATAACTACTGTGAACGCATACGTGAGCAGTTTTTGCGGGAGAAAAAAGTCATGGGTATAAAGTGAAGCTACCTCTGCGAATACAGAAAAAGAATGGCACATGCAGTTGAGGCATCTCGAAGAAAAAAAGAAGAGGACGAACATCGCGCACACAAGCAAACAGCGCATTCTGCGCTTCGTCTATCCCATGCATTTAAATGGGCAGATACTAGCGCACGGGGAGTTTCACGAAAAATTCTCCGGTTGACGTCCGAGCTCGGGAGGTTCACTCTCGTTGCTTTTTGCCGAGGACGTGGGCGAAACTCGAGAGAGGGCGTTGGACGTGACGCAAAAGCGCGGCGCGTTGGGCAAGTCTTCTCGGGGAATCCCCGAGCCCTCTCCCTCGGCCTGACCTCCCACCGGAGCGCGCTGGCGTGCGTCCAGCCTTTCTCCGTTTTTACTTCACGGCCGTCCCTTTCTTTCGCCCTTCTGAATTGAATTCGAATTAGATTTAATTGACGCGGTGCTGCTCCGTAAGAGTGCTGACTCGTCTCGCGGAACTATTTTTTGGTACATCTTGAAAGGCTGAAATGACCTTCACGTGTTCACTGTTGTTCATTTCCGTGTTTAAGTTACGGATAAAGCAGGACTCTGGATTAATGTAAACGTTAACGAAAATCGGGGGATAGGGTCCAAATCAGGAATTTCTTTGATACGTATTTCGGACTTTGGCAGAATAAAGTTGAAATTACTCAAAACGATGTAAGTGGAAAAGATAAAATAAGTTACGGTAAGAAGGTATAGCACACACATGATAAACACGGATCAGATTTCTGGCGGGAAGTTTCCAAGGTTCATGAGAGATAAGATGTGTGGTTTCCAAAGCTAGTGAGAGGCAATATGTGAATCAGTAGTAAATTTCCATTCCCGCGATACCACCTAACTTAATCTAACGTAACCTCGGCATATATCACAGTTCACTCTTTGCTCACATTTGGGGAAAAATATCTGCATTCCCATTTCGCTACGCATTGACGTGGCTTCACCTTCGGCCTTGAGAATAAAACAATCTTGTGGGTGTGCAACGCATCATTTCCAACGTATTTCAATGTCACTTTTATATTTCAAGCAAACTCACAAAGCGTATCACACTCGGACAATTTCATCACTTTAGACAGCACGTAATGGATAATGCCAATATTAACCGGCTGAAGTCCAAAATAATGAATCATCATTAGTATAGCATAATCCACACCGACTGGCGACTGTGCGATTTAACCGTACATTTCTACAATGAGCAATCTTTCGACCTTTATCGGTTTTACATAAATATGAGCAGCCCCTCGGGTGGCTCATGAACAGTGAGCGTGCTAACGTTCTGTGAGGCGGTCCCAGGTTCGATTTTAGGACGGGGCAAAAATGAAGCCATAACTTTGAAGTACAAATCGTCTGTTTCTACACCTGAGAGACGAAAGAAAAAACTCAGGCATAAAAACCGATCAAGCTATATACGATTTTGGGAATGTCATGCTTGTTACATGCCTCCCCAGGCACGTGCAATAAAAAAAGGCCCAGCTCTGGAACCTCCGCTAGCTGGCAAAAGTCGGATGAATCCGACCCTAAAATGCCAAATGTTTACATTCTTAAGGGATTTGTATTCTTTGATGAAGACATGTTGGTGAGTGACTCTCTTTCGACCACGTCCTTTCCCTCTCTCGCTGCGCCTGTTGGCCTACGTCCAGTCCTCCTTTTTTTGCTTCACGGTTTCTTCTTCCTCTTCTTCCTTTTGAATTAAAGTCGAATTACCCTTCATTTGATTACGCCCTTGAGCTCAGTAAGGGCGCTGTCTCGCTGAACTGACTAATTTGTCGCCTGTCTACGGCCTGTGATATCCTCGATGAGGGCACTGCTGCTCATTACCGGGTATACATAAAGGCTAATGGGATTTCTACATGAAAGTAGTGTTCGGGATTGTGTATATCAGTGTTTAATTACCCTCGATAACATATTTTCTCTTTGTTTTAATGTTCTTTAAGAGCGTCGTGGATTGATTGATTAATGCTTTCGGGCCACGTCAACTGCTTTGATTCCCGTTAGTGTAGTGAGAGCTTTTTCGGGGGATGGGTCGTTGTTGAAATCGAGCGCCGACCTGCATCTGATTGTGGGATTATCCTCAGCCACGTATCTCCCACCAGCATTATCACAGTCTTGAGTTTAGAGCTTGTTCCCGACGGGATAAGCACGAAGCTCCAGACTGGTGTCATGAGATATGTGGTAGTGTAATGCATATGAGTGTGCGTGTGTGTGTGTGTGTGTAAGGGGTGAGGATAGGACAAGAAAGGAGAAGGAAAAAGCGCGGTGCAAGTTGCCCACTTGTAAGGGTACCGCTCGGGCTTTCGCCAGATATTGATCTCACAAACCACGGGGAGTTCTGGGTAGCGGGAAGACACTATATAGTTACAACACTTTACTTATAAGATACTTATAAAACGAAGAATAAACGTCATGATATTATTGGTGGACGTTCACTTTTATTAAAACGTCGTATCATCGTTGGTGTTACTACGAACTGAAAACATTCTCTCTGGGTAACCCCGTAGCAAATACTTCGGATAACATCCGAAGTGTTGAGAATAGAACATTTGTTTTCCTTCGGCTTTTATTTTTTTACTATATATTACAAGCATTATTGTTTCAAACAAAACATACATAAAGTTTACTTCATTTTGCGTCTCAAATATTTTGAATTCTTTCTCTTGAACGAGAATACATTCGGAAGTATCATGTAATACAGATATTGTACCTGTCAGAGTGGTACGTAATACGTGGAAAGTACGTAAAAATCCGCGTCTCCCTAACGAAGAATGTCATTAAAACCAAATCGAGATGCATGTTCCAGCACGCACGAAATCACGCTTATTTTGGTCCAAACTGACAGAGCAAAAACTGCTACTGGACCTTACGTAAGTAAAAATACACCGTGGCGTTTATTACAGTGAGGACGACAGATGCGCTTCTGCCAAGCCATGGCCTCTCCATCCTCATGAGCTCTACAGCTTGCCAACTTAAAGAGGATACAGAGGGTCGGCGAGAATCTAGAGAGGGAAAGGATGTTTTGGTCCATCATTTGTTCTTATTTTGAAACAGGTCTTTTGTTCATGTCATTTCTATGACTAAAATTACGAAAAAGTCACGTAACGTTTTCAGTCATCCAGTCATGTCATTTTCGAAAATAGCTGTTTTTCGACCTAGAAGACACATATACATTTTCAATACATAAAATAACGATGATCGATTTGAAAATAAACAAGTGTTTTTATCATAATGCACACCTGTTTTATTAGACACCGAAATACTATGCATTAATAAAATTAAAATACGTGTATAAATATTAAAATAAGTTTTTGAGCTGTGACCACTTTTTTAAATATAATTTAGATTTTTTAGTAGTCGTTTTAATTTGTAATTTTTTTTATATATACATTTCCAAATGCACGTTTATTTTCGAATATGTCAACGAAATATTTCGCACCAATTGCCCAGCCAACAGATGCTAACCAATATTGAAAATATATTTTTCATCATATCCAAGATGATTATAATAATAAATATACAAGGTGATGCAATAGTTGTTTATTGAATAAATATCGAAAAAATCTTATTAAGAAATGAAGTTCACCATAATATTGTAATGATTATTTTAAGAAATATTGTAATAAGGTACGGATATATTATTTAAAATTATTCATCCTGGGAAAAGTGACAGACTGACGTCAGTAGCTAATAGGAGACCACGGAAAACCCTTAGATAAACACGTCTACTTTTGATTACGAAGCAGTTCCTTGTTATTAATCGTGGATTGTGGATTGTTAGAACACATTACGAAAATTATCTCAGTTTTGTAAATGGATTATTAGAACAAAAGTGCTTCCAGTTTCGTAAGACCAGTTT
Organism: Gryllus bimaculatus; assembly: GCA_017312745.1. Taxonomy (NCBI): domain Eukaryota; kingdom Metazoa; phylum Arthropoda; class Insecta; order Orthoptera; family Gryllidae; genus Gryllus; species Gryllus bimaculatus. Next base: position 4,806,849 of record BOPP01000089.1, read on the forward strand.
CGTCCTGACCGCAGTTTTGTAAAGTTTGACATGACATGACTTGAATTGAATTAATGCCTTATTTTACGCGAGACTCAGGCCATAAAGCCTGCTCTTCCGTCTGACCACGCAAATTTCGCTATGCTCCTTTCACCAACTAGCAGACAAAGGAGGTATTTCTTGGGCGGGAAACAGGCGATTTCAATTTAGCTCAGAGGCGTCATTTAGGCTTGAGGATCTTTTACATGCAAGTAAATTTACTAACATGGGACAGCCGGCTTTACTTCCCCTCCAAAGGATTTTTTCGCCCGTAAAAATCCACGGCTTCGATCGGGTTTGAACCCGCCCACTTGGGTACAACGACTTGCAGCTAACCAGAGAGGACGAACAGATCCCAGCATCTCCTTTCGCTGGACGGGCTGTACCTGCGCTGTCGCAGCGTCGCCAGGCGGCGCGGCGCGGCGAGGCGCGCGTTTTTCCCGAGCTGTCATATCGCCAACTACCGCGGGGCCGGAGTAAACACGGCGCTGCCAAGGCGCCGCGTCCGAGGTATTTCCAGCGCGCGGAGGTGCAGTGGGTCATTTTGACGCACCGTCTCGCCCCGCGACAGCGACGTGGCCAATGTTTACGTGCCGGGGAGACACAGAGGGCACCATGTATTTGTAGACAATCGTCCCGGAACAGCTTCATTTGTTGTAATTCTGACACTTAGCTCGGAGCACTCACTACCCGGAGCAGGGTTTATTTGCAATTTATGGCTTTAAAATGTTTTTAAACCGTTGGGAGTTTATCAAAAGTAATTAAATGGTAGCCGAAATACGTCGTGTAATTCCAGGCTTACGAAACGTGCTCATCAAATTCATTATATTTTATTTTATATATGAAGTTATTTCCTAAATATGCTATATTTTAACACTTAATTATTAAAGGATTACGATTTAAATAGTATGTATACAATACAGGCAATCCTCTCTTCCATATTACTGCAGTATAGCAATTGTGAATTATTAGAAGTTTGATATGAAGTGAATATTATTTGTGCGAGGCTTAGGAAATACTATAAAAACCCTTCATAAACCATACCGCAAAATCGTTGTGCTTTCAGTTGTTACTGTTTTGTTATTTATTAAAATTGAAAACTTCAATAGACTTTAATTGCTCAGAAAAAACATATCCTGATCAGTTTAGCCAAAATGTAAATTTGAAGGAAATCAATAAAACGCAAATCGATCAATTTTATGAGTAACTACAAAACAACCGTGCTGCAAGCTATCTAAAAAATACAATCATATTTCCAAATAATAATAATAATAATAATAATAATAATAATAATTAAAGACGGAAATTCCAATGAACTATATCTTTTCTATGCTAACTTGAAATTAGAAGACACCCTGACAGAAATTTGATCATGAAACTTACGTTATTTTAATTCTTGTTTTATTTTACACTAAATTGCTCGTTTTGGGCAATGCTGCCTGAAAATTGCACATTTTTCTACTTCACTGAGCAAATTTGCAAGCTTCATAGTTTTAGTGCTTAAAATATGATTATCATATTATTAAACTGTTTCAATTTGCCATTTTTAAAGTGTCCATGACCTTACCCGGCACGGTGGTCTGTAACACCCAAGTGCCGTTTAATATGTAGTTCTCAATTTTGCCTTTCGTTGTGCTTGAATTGACCATACAAAATTCTCACGGTATTTATTGTTTAATTTAAATTCCTGAGGGGTTGCAGTTGGGGACACGCGGTGTTGCCACGAACTCGGTCCGCGGCGCTTTGGAACTCACTTCGCAGACCGCTCAACCAATGCTGTGTTCCGGTCTGTGAAACCGATTCATGATCCGATTGGGAAGATACACATAGCGGTATTGGAAAAATCCGGCATAAAAGGTTGTTAAATTATAAAGGGGCTTTAAATGGAAAATATGTCGACACATTAGACATGATTCTTAATATTTTAATCATGTACTACAACAAATTACTGACTAAAATATATTTAAAGATAAAAGATATAATTTATTAAAAAATGATCTTGAAATGTAAATAATTATAAATTATAATGAAAATAATTACGAAAATGTCTTTAATAACATAATTTTTGTAGTTCCTTTTTTGTATTTTTATGCCAAATCAATTTTGTCTTTTGTAATTTTTATAATATCAAATATTATTTGTTTAACAATGTGTATAAACTTCATTATAACAATAACACTAAAATCATAATGTTTAATTCATATTAAATTTCCCATCCAAAGTGTAAAATAAGTTGCTAAGCGAATTAACTGGACTTTTTAGGGATAAAAAGTCCAGTATAATGATTCAAAAGTATTCATATATTAACAAAATACATGTTTGTGCATACTTTGAGTTTTACTGCACAAACATACGATCTTTTGTAATAATTTTACGTTCATTACACTTATTACTATATTATCGAAGAGTTACTCACACGGGATGCAAGTTTAACGAAACAGCTACTGCAGTTTTTTTTGGAATGTGAAAACAATGTGAATTTTAGAACTGCACACAATCATCCCTCTATACTGAAACATGTGAGGTTTGGTAGCGCCAGGAATGCTTTCACAGAAATGTTTGGAGTGCGGACCTCTCGGAATGCATCGCGAGGGCAGTTTATGGGAGCGGCGCCAAGCGCAAACTTCGGTTAATTCGATGAATTCACCAGCGAAGTTCCTTTCATTTCGTATTGAAGGATTAAATGGTTGATACAATCTCTGAAACAATACCGAATGCTTTGTGTCTTTCAATAGCAAGAGCTTTAATTTTTCAAAGCTATTTTATATCCCCCATAATACAGCATTTTTTGTTTGTTTTATAATTTGGGTTAGGAATGTAATAACTTTAATTTGCCCAGCTATTTCTCTAATCTCGTCGAATTGCTAATTCATGGTTACTGATTGAAATAATTTCTATTTGGTATTTATTATGCATTTACCTTCTTTATCAAGATTCATCATTCAATAAGTTATTTTATATCCCTGTTTTCATTTTCATTTTTCGAATATTATAGCTTAATTTTTGAATTTGATTCACGAATGTACCAAGTTTCCCAAATATTTTTTTAATTTGGAAATTAATAGTTGAGTGTCGTTAAATAATATTAATGGGTTTAAATACATTTTTGGTTATCAGTTACTACGCTTCCTCCAATAATTTTATCACACTTATCATGCAAAAAATTCATGTGTGAATGGTTTCAGCTTTTTAAAAACAAATTTGGGAAAGAGCTGTCAGTGAGTAAAAACTGCCGCAAGGATAACTGTCCAGACTTAAGGTCTATTGTGGATTGTAGAACAACAACAGCAAGAAAAAAAGAAAGAAACGTATATCGCTACAGCGCAAAAGCTAATGGAACGATGCGTGCTATATGAAAAGAGCACGAGATGCTGTTCATAAAGAGTTTCCCTTCACAAAACCATCCCGAACATTACTCTGTGCAAACATTAAAGAGAATATTTCGAAACGTTCAGCCGGAGTATTCAAGTATTCAAAGAAGTAATGAGATACTGTTAACACCGAATGTACTTCGCTTGACACGCGGTTTACCGCCTTGCGAACTCCGTAAACAATCGATAAACAACATGCAGATGCCACGTAAACACGGCTCCAGCCTCGCAGCCACAAAGCCCTCGGCTGATGACTTCAGCAGACCTCGTGCGCCCCGCCCTCGTCGGCGCCGCGGCAGAGGCGGCGGCAGGCACGGCGCTGCCACAGAGGCGGCGGCGGCGGGGGAGGCCGTCGCAAGGCAGAGGCGGCGAGCGAAGCGACTGTGATGGCAGTGGGAAAAAGGGTGGAGGCGGAGGCGGAGGCGCAGTGGCTTCGGTGGCGCGGCGGCGGCGGCAAAGGCGGCCGTGCTGGGAGATGCACTGGTGGTGGAGACGGTAATGGCAAGCGCGGTAGTGTCTACAGCCAACGCGATAACGATGGTAGCAGCACTACAGCGGTAAAGGGCCAAGTCGTAAGGTTGAGAGGCGAGGGTGGCGAAAGAGGCAGGGGAGCGGAGGGGGCGGGGGGGGCGTGGGGGGCATGGGAGGCTCTATGCAATAGTGTTTCGTTAAGCGGGGCGCGCTGCCATATTCCGGCGGAGGCACCGAGGGAGGGTGGGCGGGGGGGGGGGCTCGGAGAGGGCGGCCGCGGGCGGAGGAAGAGACGCGGCTCGGCGCGGACGCAGCGCTCTCTGTTGCTCCAGAGAGCGCCGAGGCTGCGGTTGGAGCAAATGTTGCGGCCGGCCTCTCTGGGGGAACGGCGGATCTCGGAGGACAAATGGCAGCGTTTAAGCTCTCAACACGCTAGCTTTATGAGGCAAAAATAAATTAATTGTGTCAACAAAGTATTTTTAAATGATTTGCTTGGAATATAATGTTCATGCCTGTTTAAAATATTTGTCATTTCATATCGAATTTTTTTCGAAAAACTGAATTTTTAATACTTTTATGAAGTCTCATTTCTCCTGGAAATCATTTCACCGGGCAATACAATAATGTCTAAACTCTGTAGCTGTTTATCAAGGCTTTTTGATTCGTTTCTTTCTTAAGCAAATAATACTCACCCAGGAACATCTTGTGTGCTCAGTAAAATAAGTAAATGATGAATCTAAAAGAGCGGAAACTAAAAATTGAAAGTAATTTGAAGCTCGAATTCTTTGTAGTCCAATTCTTGTAATAACTTAGAATTTTTTAAATATAACTCCTAAAATATGATAAAACATTCGTTTCAAGAACAAACAAATGAAGAAACAAAAATTTAAATTTGCATTTTTTGTTAAGTAGCCCTCTAGTTTCGGGTGTTCCCTTGTATATATATATATATATATATATATATATATATATATATATATATGTATATAAATGCATATAAGATTTAACCCATCGTGCCATTCAGCATCATCAAAGAGTATAAAGTAATAAAATAGCACTGGTCGGAACCAAAACGACGAACAGGAAGTAGAACAAGGAAAATTGAGGAAAGCAAATATGAGTGAGTGAAAAATAATGACAACAACGCTAGAGGTGGTGGGAAGAAAGATGATGGACTAGCTTTGGAAATCTGGGATGGCATTTGAGATAAAAAAGAGCTAGGACATAAAATGAACGCAAGTACAATTAATAAAACATGTTAATTTTAAAAATAATTCTAAAAATTATGTTAAGTGCTATTAATGATCACACCACATCAGTCAAATTACATTATGTGTGATAAGATATGAAGCAGGAACAAACGGTCTATAAGATGTTGAGAAGCATTACTATGAGGACTAACGGCAGGCACAAGTACATGAATAGGGAAATGCTGACATTAGCAGCAGAGTAAATAGGTTTCCTTCATGTTGATGACTGCGAAAAGGGAAGTAAAGGGGAGAATGAAGGAATGTAATAGCAAAGCTCAACATTAAGGTGATAATGAGATTCGACACTTCCCTGAATATCTCTGAGGAAGGAGACTTCCTAATGCATTTCTAATTTCATGTAAAACGGATCTGCTCAGAATTCGAGGACATACTGAAGAGAGAGAAATGCTTAGTAAGTCACATTAAACTTGTATCATTAACGATTTTATGTAATCTTGTTCCTAATGCAAGTAATTCGTGCGATAACAGAATCGCTAAGAGATAACGACGAAAAGCATGTTGAGAAATTAGATACGGATTATCTTTCTGCAAGTAAGTACTAACCAAGTACAACAGAAACACAAATAACAGCGGAAAAAAGATTGAAAATTATAGAGGAAATATGTAACACTCTGAAAGAGAACAAGTTGTCAAGAAACAAATACTATGCTACTCGAGTATGCAGAAAAGATAAATACCATTTAAATATTGCGGTAAAAAATCTTTGCATCAGCTTAGAAAACATGGCCATATTTTGTTTAAATAATTATAATATAACATGTGCTTCGTAGGAACTCATGAAACCGGTGCGAACTATATTTATTTCAGGATATTTCTGGACAAACAAACCGGAGACGACTGTAGCGCGTAGGACGCAGATGTGAGGGGGGAACCTGGGTGACTCAGGGGAAAAGAGACATGTGATGGCGACATGAAACCTCAAGTTGGAACTTTGTAACCCGAATTAAATATTACGTTCGTAGAAAATCTCGCGGTTTTTAAAAAGTGTTTTTAAACTAACGTATGATATATGTAATTTTTCTTCAATTCATTCATATTTACCAGCGAGAGGGCGGCGAGTGGGCGTGTATATGGCGAGTAGGCGACAAGAGGGTAACGAGTGGGCGACAAACGGGATACGAGAGGGGATGACGAGAGTGCGTCGAGAGGTGCGGCGATGAGGTGGCGATAGGGCGACGAGAGGGCGACGAATGGGCGGCGAGTGGGCGGCGAGTGGGCGGCAAGTAGTCGGCGAGTAGATGACGAGGGAGGATGCGAGTGGACGGCGAGTGGACGGCAAGTGGACGGCGAGTGGACGTCGAGAGGGCGACGAGGGCGTCAAGAGGGCAAAGAGCGGGCGACAAACGGGATACGAGAGGCAGTGACGATAGTGCGATGGCAGTGCGACGAGAGGACGACGAACGGCCGGCGAGTGGGCGGCAAGTGAACGGCGAGTAAACGACGAGGGAGGCTTCGAGAGGACGGCAAGTGGACGGCGAGTGGACGACGAGGGAGGAAGCAAGTGGACGGCAAGTGGACGGCGAGTGGACGACGAGGGGGCGGCGAGTGGGAGGCAAGAGGGCGGCGATGCGGTGGCGATTGGGTGACGAGCGGCCGACGAGAGGGCGCTGCGGGGGCGGCGAGTGGGCGGTCAGGCGGAGCGAGGGCGGGCGAGCGCTGGGGGGAGGGGGACGCGGCGTGTCCGCCCGCCGCTGGCACTGCGCCCTCCTACGGCGCCCACGTGCGACTCTTCCGGCGGCGACCGCATTCTGCAGGCGCATTCGCCTCTGTTTGCTAACCTACTTCGCTCCCGGGACGCGCGCAATTACACAACGTGCGCGCGCGGACGCGCAGCTCGAAAATACGTCTGGAGTTGCAGCGCGCGGCAAACACGGGACGCAAGTTTTCAAATAAAAATAACGTGTTGTGTTTTGGTTGAAGAGCGGGAAATCACTTTTTTTCCGCTTGGGTGGGACTTCTCTGCTCAAATATTTTTTATATAAAAAGAACAACGTTTATTGGAATGAAGACAGAACACGGCACAGTTCACATATGAAGAATGTTTTTCCAAGATAAAATATTAGATTTGTTTTTCGCTTTAAGGGGAGTCACGTTGGTGAACGGAAGTCTCAAAATTCATAATAATTTGACTACTCAGTCAATATAAAATTACTATGCCACATTATTATCTACAGTAATTTTGAAGATATTTCACAAGTATTATTACTTTGTAATATATTACTAAAATAATAGATTTTGGAAGTCACCAAAAATCATACGTTGTACTCAAAATTTTATTAACTCAAAGGTGTTATCGTAATATACTTCCCCGTCTCCTGCAATAATATTGATGATTTCTTGATGTAGCACGTGCAACGTGTGTTTGTGTCCTTTCAAACGATTCCCCACTGATTCCACGCTTCATGGACCGCACTAACTCCCACAAAGGCAACAGGAAGGTCAACATGGGCGGAGCGCCTGGGATCGAGATTATTCTCCGCGCACCGAGCGCCTCCCCGCGCCACCCCGCGCCGCCGCCCCGCGCCGCCCCGCGAAGACTGAGTGCGACGGGCATTCGCGGAGGGTGAATAGAACACTCGCTCACTTTGTGCCCGAGTCGCCAATTCGCCTCTCGATTTGCATGTTATACGCTCGGCTTCCGTTTCCCGGCAATTCGAGTTGGCAGCTGGACGCGCGCCGTCTAAATTAGCTCTGTCTCTCTCTCTCCACCTCTTTCCCTCTCATCCTTCTCTTTCCCTTATTCCTTCTACCTTTTCTCTCGCTTTTACACTCACGCTCACTCATTCCCTGCAGAATTACTCGCGTCTGTCTGTCAAAAACGAGTTTTCGCTCGTACCACACTCGCGTTTAAGAACGGTTCATTAACCGAAGGGAGGGAGTGCTGAAGCCACAGAGGCGAATGCAGTGTATTCTTATTTTTTCCGAAAGAGTTTTTCCTGGAAAATTTCAATCATTGCGACCGGAAACAAAACGATGCTATTATATGCCCATGCGGGTTTTTATGTTTTTTCCCCAAGTCATGCATTTGATGTATCTGTTGATTTTGTATTATAATAGCATTACAATTATGATTTCATATTTGATTTAGGAATAATAACAATAATAATAATAATAATAATAATAATAATAATAATAATAATAATAATAAACTTCCTCTTTACAAGCTTTCGACATCATTATCCCCATAGAAATAATCTCTGTATTGAACTATCTCGAAATAATGCAGGCTAAGGACTTGGAAGCACTATGTCGTCAGTAGGAAGAGAAATTGCGTCATTATTTTCTATCAGTATATACTCCATTTCATAAAGCAATTTTCTCTCAGGATAAAAATATCAGCCCATTAAGTCTAGCCCAAGAGAACAGAGATTTTCTTTACTTGACAGTTCAAGATTGAATTAATGCTTGGAAGCCAAAAGAACTTCAGGTTTATAGCTACTTTGAGTTCTAAAAGTTATGATCTGAAATGGTCGAACAGCTACGAACAGCGGGTCTTTATGGTGAGACAGAGGGATTCCTGTTTCTACGAGACCAAGGTATTAAAAGCATATCAAGAGTATTATTAAGTGCATATCAAAAGTATGTTATGGGGCAATAGATTGATAGCAAACTCCGATTATGTAAAACTACCAATGAATCTATTCAACATACATGCAATGGATGTCCATCTTCGGCACAAGCTGAATACTTGCAACGTCATAATAATTTAGCCAAAGTAATTCATCAGGCACTTGCAAAGATATATCTGCTAGTATAACAAGAGAAGCCACTATAAACCTGAGAAAGTAATCAGTAATAATCTAACATGAAGACTGTGGGACACCATAATTATAACTGGCAGGTCGGTTGTAGCCCGGCATACTTTACATTCGATAAAATAGCGAGAAAGGCTGTGACTATTGATGTTGCAGGTCTTTGAGACGACAACTTAGTGCCAACTATTGTTGAGAAAAAACGAAAATACCAGCCCCAAACTGCTGAGTTGAAGGATGTGTACACATTGCAGAGGGTACTTGTGGTAGTATCGGCAAATGGCGTAGTTACGAGAGATTTGCCAAAGGCTGGAAAAAGTTTGAACCTACGAGAAACGCATTTCAGAATTATGCAAAAGGCCACTTTATTAGGTTCGGCAAGCATCACCAGAAAGCTTTTGTGTCTTGAATGAGGTGGATGAAGGTCCAAGGAAGCAAAGACTTCACCAAAACCATCATTAATGAAGGACTACACAAAAGCTGTTTACAGCTCTGTATGACGAATCACTTCATTGTAGCAACACCATATTTTTGTAGACAAGCTGTGTCTTGAGAAGGAAATCTCTGACAGTTCTTGAGAAGTAGAGGAGTATTCAAGAATGGGAATAATAATTATTATTGTGAAAACAAAGCTGATCCGATGGTCGAGATCGCAAACGCAGTACTGCCGTAGCGATCTCGGAACAAAAAGATCGCAGGTTCGAGTCCCACCTTTGACAGGGTTGTATTGGGTGTGTATCTGTATGTTTGTGGGTATTTACTTAATCATCCATCATCATCATCATCAAAATTTCATCCCATCCCTCAGGGCTAGCAACCACAGGATATAAAAATGGAATCAGTATAGAAATGCTGATTCCCCCTTATAGAAAAGTAACGTGCACTTATCCCGATAATCAAGTCTGAGCCCAAGTAGGATGCACGTATCACGTGGCCCCGTGATGGCCGATTTGTGAAACAAATAAATAATAAATTACCCTTCATTATCATCTCTCCGTATTACATTAGCAACACCGGCCCATACAAATTGAATTCAGCATAGAATGCTAATCCCCCCTCGCAAAAAAATAGTTTTTAACTATTTTTAACATAAATTTACCGCAGTATAAATGTGACTGAGGCTTCGTAAATGCAGGTTATGTCCGCGTTCCTAGTTGGCCAATTCGCGAAACAAAATTATATAATTCAACTAATTATTTATGACCATATTACCTTATCGAATTAATTCTTCAAAATTACTATTAAGAAAAGAAAGAAAAAACTAACATCGATGAACAGACACTTATATATTATTATCAGAATTTTGATTAATAAAAGAATATCATTTTATTATTAGATTTCGTGGGTAATTACGAAGTAAATAATGGAGATGTATCTTGTACTGGGTATCTGGTAGGTTGCCTCATACTAAATGAAAACCACTGTTTATTGTAAGGAATTTGAATGTTCTTAATGATAATTATGTCAGCTTTGTTATTGCAATTTTTTAAGTCGTGAACGATTATTTCCTGGATCTCTGGACCATTCAATCTGTGATACTTGCGTGTTCTGCTTATTGCATACTTTTAAGGAGCACCTGATCCATTGCCTTCAAAAGAGGCATCCATTCGCTTCAATGCCCTTAAATTGCGGAAATATTATTTGCATTATATCAATCATAATTTTTACATGATTTCAAACGTCGCATAATAATCTCCAAAATTTAATAATTTGCAATACAATTTGCCGGACTTAATGCAGATTAGTAATGCGGGATCTAGTTTATTTTCTCTATCCAGATTCACCAATAAAAGTGATCAAAACCAAATGAAATAATTATTCGAATATTCAGTAGAATCAAGCATTTTTCATTGAAAATGATAATAAACATAAATAAATTAACTTAAATATTACAAATAGATTAAAACTGAAGCATTTAAGAAACAATGTTAGAATAGTTAATTCAAACACGTACAACAAGTTGTATAAACTAGTTAATAATCACCCATAGAAATGAGGAGTTAAAGTCTATGCAGTAAAATAACAAAACTCTACAATATTACTCCATAAATAACAATATATTTTGCCTCTCTGTCAAGCCATGTTTATTATTCTTCTCCATAAACAAAAGAGTTACAGAAAATTAAATGTTTTCATAATACTTTTATTTTGTTTGTCCGCTTTTCGACTCAAGAATTTTAAAGAAATTTTCAAAACTGTGAATTTTTATTTAGAAATATTTTTTATAAAATATTTTTGTGATGCTATTTGAGTTGTAGAATCTGAGGTGACCAGAATGAAATCAAATGGATGGGCAGACCTTATTTAGAATGACAAATAAAGAAGCTGAATATCCTCAGGGGACATTCAAAATTTTGTATTAGGTACGAATATGCAAATGACAAAATCTCCAATTTGCAGGTTAAGATTTAAATAGATAGTTCTGAAATGAAAAATCTAACGAGTATATTCTCTCTTAAATTGATAGCTCAAACGGGAAATATATGACAGTAATCTACTCTTTGTAATGTCGATGGCTTCTGTTATAGTTCTTACTCTAACAAACATTATAATTACAATGGTCAACCATTTTGTTAAAAGACTATCTAAAACTATTTCGTATGTAGTTTGCTACGCTACCACAAGAGTTACCCACCGGGCGTAGGTTTTTTTGTAATTGCATTTTACTAAAAGTATATTTATTTTGCAGACAGGCACGTGTCGTTTATATAGACACGCTTGTTGCTTGTGAATTTATTGCAAGACTGTGGTCGCCAAAATTTATTGATTTACCTACTCGTTCTATTGATTTCCCTACTCATTTTATAGATTTAAATACTCGTTTCATTCATATTCCTTCCTGTTTTATTGATTTACCTCGTTACTCGTTTTGATTTATTTGCCTACACGTTCTGATTGCTTGACCCACTCGTTTTAATTGATTTAACAATTCGTTTTGATTGATTAACTCGCAGCACACTGTCGGTGTGAGGCGTGTGCGGAGTGCCTACCTGTGTCGGGAGCGCTCTTCCTCCTGCGCGTGCGCTGCTGCTGCTGCTGCTGGCGGCGCGGGAGGAGCGTGGCGGACGCGTTTTGGCAGACGACGACGACGAGGCCGACGCGGCGGTAGCCACGCGTCGCGCGCGCCTGCGCCGTCGCCGGCGCGCCGCCCGCCCCCGCACCGCCGCCGCGCCGCCGCTCCAGGCAGCCGTGCACAGCACCGGCGGGCGCGGCGCCGGCCAGCGGACGTTCCCATCGAGGCCGCTGTCCGTCGCGCGCCGTCGTCGTCATTGGGGCCGGTAGTTCGCCTGCCTGTCCTGCGGTGCACGCGCACACGCTCGTTACGCTCGGGTGGGACGGCCGCCGCGCTGTCGCGCTCAGCGCTTGCCGATAATCGAGTGCTTCAATCGACTCGCTCTGCGTGGTTGCACGAACTCCTCGAATGTTTCGCGGCTCGGAGGTCGGACCCGGTCGTCCTTTTGGGCACGTCAACACGTGCGGTTTCGGTTGTAGAACGGTTGGCATATCGGTCTGTTTTACGCCATATTCGCGCTCTCATAGCCGGATTTAAAACAGTGGAATTTCTAAGTCGCATAAAATTCCGCCGTAACGTCTACCTACAGAGACCTGTCCTATGTTGAAGGTGTACTAAGTTCGAAGAAGCCTTCAAATTCAAACGTTTATTTGGTGTCTCCATACTTCGCTGCTTGATGGTGAAAGAGAGCTTGCCGAAATTGGCATGGTCATGGAAGGAGGGCCCTGCTACGAAAAATATTAATACGAAGGTTGGCCTTTTATGTTTGGGATTTGGGGCTAAACCCTGGTGTTGCAATCTGGCAACGGAAGAGAGCGCCCTGCTACGAAAAAATATTAAATACGGAAGGTTGCAGTTTTATTGCTTCGGGATTTGGCAACTGGTGTGCAATCTTGGCAAGCTGGCAGCTTCTATCGGTAAAGTTGGGAACTGTTTGAGGTTACACGTATCAGAAGTTTTGGACGATTACGAGCGCTATTTGTGTTCGTTCTACAGTCAACTTCAAAACGAATTCATCCTTGGCGCAAAAATGGAAATTAAATTGTGAAACATTTTCGTGCGATTATTTTTTTACAACTTTTTCGACGTCGGAATTAACACGCAACAGTCGCCAACGGATGAAATTTAATTCATCTATTACTGGCGAATGAAGCTCTCATCAAGGAACAGTGTTTATCGATGGTTATGCGTGAATTCGAATCGTGATCGTAGTTCACTCCAAGACCGAATTTTGTGAAGGTCGTCCAAAATCAGTTGTTGTTTCAAAAACATTGATGCTGTGCGAGAACTGATATTGCAAGATCGTCATGTAACCTATCGGTGAGATTGGAGACAACTTAGGGCATTTAGTGGGACTAGCATACCATTTCAAATATTGCAATGAACATTTGAACTGTCAAAAAAATGTGTCGCTTTGGATTCCAGACAAATTGTCAATCGCTCAAAAAAGGCTCGTGTCAATTGGTCGAAGAAATGCTCAAAAATACGCATCGCGCGTGTTCGTACATGTATAATGACCATCGTGACAGGTGATGAAATCGGTTATCTATGCGTATGGGCCAAAAAGTAAAGACACCAGTCGACTGTATGGTGTGTTCAAGAATGAGCAAAATCCACACAAAATTGTTCGCCAGCACGAAGCACTTCCAAACAGATGGTCCGCCTGTTTTTTCGGAAAACGGACATGTGCATCCTACCACTAGGAACAAACGCAGAATAGCTCAACTTCTGGAGCGGGGTAACACGATGTGTTTGCGCACTTCTCGCTATTCCAAGAATCAGGAAAAGCCAACCGGGGCCGAAGCGGATCATCTTCACACGACAATGCGAACTTCACAATCGGCTTCAACAACTATTTTTGAGCACCAAACATCGATTTGATTGAGATCATCTTGCGTATAGTCCTTGACTTGGCACGAATGACTTTTTTTTTACTTCGTAAGTAAAAAACAAACTGAGAGATCAACGTTTTTCGACCCTGAAGAGGCGTTGCTGCATTCCAGAATGCATGTTTTACCTCAACTCAGAGTGGCAAAAGTGCTCTCGATAATTGGTTCAAACGTATGCAAAAGTCAATCAGATCTTCATGGGGAATACTTTGAAAATACAATAAAGTAATTTTTGATGGATTAACATTTTTTTTGTTCTTAGTCCTGAAATCATCAAAAAGGGACATCCTCGTATAATTATTTGTTTTCCAGTCGATTAAAATGTAAATATGGGATCAAATGAACTTATTACCTAATGTTGTTTAATGATAGTACAAATATTAAAAACATCTTCGTATTCACCAACATCTATCTCTATAGTAATCACGCTAGTAAATTATGGTACGATTTTATTCTACGTCAAATCAACACGAAAATGTCGTAAATGTGTTGATGTTGCAGTGAAAATTTACTTCTCAGGGATGTATCAATAGATTTAAGACGAAATCTTGCTGCTTGGGATTAAAAAATTTTATCTGGCATTTTAATGAAAATAATTTGTGGCTTATTTCGTATCTCTACTCAGATTATAATATGTTAACTCCGTTTTCAACGATCAAACTTGTAGCGAACACGTCTGTGAACAAAATGTGAGTACTATCTTATACATTATTTCTGGGGGACGGACTTTTTCATGGAATTGTATTTTTTTGCTTTCACATGACGAAATGGCTTTTATAAATAGACGTTAATTTTGGTGATATGACAAAAGGAAAGACCCATGACTTTATTTGATACTTTTTTTGGGAAATCGACTAACAGTGGAGTTTTACCTTTTGTACCATTTTATAAAGCTTTTTTTAATCCTTATTAATTTTTCAAATTTAAAAATGGCCTTTGTTTCAAATTTATTTTACGAGATGGCAAAAATGTTTTTCCCACAGAATTCCTGAGTGCATATCCATTTCTTTGCCGAAAATTGGAAATGTCAGTCGTTGTGAGTGTGTAATCTCAGGTGTTCTTTGGCGCATTGCAGCGCCATTGCCGTTCTGGCCGATTTTCGCAATAACCTAAACAATGTTTTCGTGGTAAAAAATTGTCCAACTAACTGCTTGCATGCTTAGTTTGCTTAAACGAAAGGAAAAAGCTTTCGAGTTTCTGCGTAAGTCGAGTAACATATCCCAACAGGCTTGGGAGTTTGGGATAATACTCTAAAGTTGTTTTAGATGAATCTTTGTTTAACGGTCATTTGTATTAGCTTTTAGGAATTTTAAAAACATCTTAAGAGCGTTTTAATATGATCATTTTTGTGATTTTAGGTCATCAAATTCTCCCTAGTTATTGCATATGACTATCATTTCAAAGTATTTTCTGAAAAATTTCCCCTCGAGTTAGACAGAACATTTATTATTCTGAACAAGCGATACGAAGAATTTTTCAGATCAAGCAAAAGAGAAATCAACTGTCGCGTAATGCGACACATACTACACAATAGCTTAAAACGTTGTTATCACCGTACAAACATGTTATCACAAGTTTTTTGGCCCACCATACCGGCGGACTCAAATTTATGCTTCTTCAAGTTTGTAATCTACTATGCTTTTTTGGGCTTTCCTGCTAAATTTTTGTACGCGTCAATATATCTGAGAACCCACTCTGCAGCACAGTCGTTCCTCAAAAAGCTGAATAATTAAAATAGTTGACTGTTTAATATTCTATACAATTAATCGCCGGTTTTAAGTATCTTTTGTTTTGTTAATAAATGTTTTTGTAATATCAGAACACGTTACGCAAACACACATACTGTGGGTATTTGGCGTAATTGCAGGGCCTAAGCATTCGCATTTAGATTCCAATAACAACGAGTTTCACTGGGAAAGTGTTGCAGGAGCCGGAGTGTTCGCATTATGACCCAGTCGTAAAAGAAAGTAGTCATTTTTCAAGGACTAAAAGCTTTTCCAAGTCAAATATTGTGATAATTTTAACATAAAAACACTTGAACCTCTCAAAAAATAGTTCATGTTATTACCCATTTTTAAAGAAATTCCTCGGAGTATTCTATAATTTACGAATCATGTAGTAAATGTGTAGATATAACAGAATGTTACCGAGTACACACGCTCATTTCTATTACGCGCCAGAGTTAATTCGAAAGGCAAAATGGCGCCTAACACATTCGGTATTCCAAAGATATTCACTCTTTAGGCTATTGGCCAAACTTTTCACTGGGCAGCATTCCTATTTTGCTGCTGCTGGAAAACTCAGGAATGATTAGTCCATGTTTTTCAAAGTCACTCCCGTCACGATTCATTTGCAACGCTATCTATTTAAACAACAACTGTAAGTTCTAAAATTTACAAGTCTAAGAAGGGTGAAAACTACCCAACAGAAAGAGATAAATAGACCGTCACCTGGAGAAGGATGGTGATATCTGATATGCAATAAATAATATTTCACCTTAGCATTATTCGAAGTAATATTAATAAAATTCTGTTCATAAGATTCTTACAATCGTAATCTGCAGACAGTTTGGCAAGTGTATTTGTATATATCTGATTATTATAATTCTGAATTTTCCTCTTATTTTAGAGGTTTAATACGGATCAATGTCCTAGGTTATACATATACCATTATATTTTCATATACATTATAAATTGATTATTGAATTTCAATAGCAGTAGCAGTCTGATTACCCAGGGTAATGGGAAGGAAGGGTCACAAGGATAAAATCAATTCTTATTATCCTACTGAATCATCCTGTTGTGAGGTAAATGGAACACTACTTGTTTCTGCCTACACTATCTCCTACGTCACTGTCACTAATACGGTTCGAATTTTCAGTCCATTAGCATTCTTTTTGTAGACAATAAACAATATGGCGTCTTTATTATTTTAGTGAAATCTGAAACTTTGATGTAACCATATGAAGATGAACTTCTATGTTCTCTTCGTCATCTGTCTCTCGTCATGCACAGTCTTGATCTAAATTTCCCTAAGAAATTATTTCAAAATTCTCACTAGTTTCTGTTCTCATTCATTTCAATAAGAAAATTCACTGCGTGTTGGGATGTAGAATTGATTCTGGCGACGAATGA
>BOPP01000089.1:4823792-4899496 GCA_017312745.1 Gryllus bimaculatus
GAATTTTGTGAAGGTCGTCCAAAATCAGTTGTTGTTTCAAAAACCATTGATGCTGTGCGAGAACTGATATTGCAAGATCGTCATGTAACCTATCGTGAGATTGAAACAACCTTAGGCATTAGTGGGACTAGCATACATTCAATATTGCATGAACATTTGACCGTCAAAAAAATTTGTCGCTTTGGATTCCACACAATTTGTCAATCGCTCAAAAAAAGGCTCGTGTCAATTGGTCGAAAGAAATGCTCAAAACTACGATCGCGGTGCTTCGTAACATGTATATGACATCGTGACAGGTGATGAATCGTGTATTTATGCGTATGGGCCAAAAAGTAAAGACACCAGTCGATCTGTAGGTGTTCAAGAATGACAAAATCCAACAAAAATTGTTCGCCAGCACGAAAGCACTTCGCAAACAGATTTGGTCCGCCTGTTTTTTTCGGAACAACGGACATGTCGCAATCCTACCACTAGAAAAACGCAGAATAAGCTCAATTCTGGAGCGGGCAACGATGTGTTTTGGCCACTCTCGTTCCTTTCAAGAAATCAGGAAAACCAACCGGGGCCGAAGACGGATCATCTTCCACACGACAATGCGAACTCTTCACAATCGCTTCAACAACTCGATTTTTGAGAGCACCAAACATCGATTTGATGAGATCATGCTTGCGTATAGTCCTTGACTTGGACCGAATGACTTTTTTTTTATTCCCGTACGTAAAAAACAAACTGAGAGATCAACGTTTTTCGACACCTGAAGAGGCGGTTGCTGCATTCAGAATGCATGTTTTACCTCAATCAGAGTGGCAAAAGTGCTTCGATAATTGGTTCAAACGTATGCAAAAGTCAATAGATCTTCATGGGGAATACTTTGAAAAACAATAAAGTAATTTTTGATGATTAACATTTGTTTTTGTTCTCTAGTCCTGAAATATAAAAGGGAATCCTCGTATAACTTATTTGTTTTCTAGTCGATTAAATGTAAAATGGGATCAAATGAACTTATTACCTAATGTTGTCTTAACTGAATAGTACAAATATTAAAAACATCTTCTATTCACAACATTATCTCTATATAATACGCTAAGTAAATATTGTACGATTTATTCTACGTCATCAACACGAAATGTCGTAAATGTGTTGATGTTGCAGTGAAAATTACTTCTCAGGGGTGTATCAAATAGATTTAAGACGAAATCTTGCTGCTTGGGATTAAAAAAGTTTTATCTGGCATTTTAATGAAAATAATTTGGCTTATTCGTATTCTCTATCAGATCTATAATATGTTAAATCAGTTTTCAAATCAAACTTGTAGAAAACGTTCTGTGAACAAAATGTGAGTACTATTCTTATCATTATTTCTGGGGGACGGACTTTTTAATGAATTGTAATTTTTTGCTTTTCACATGACGAAAATGCCTTTTAGTATAGACGTTAATTTTGTGATATGACAAAAGGAAAGACCGATGACTTTATTTGATACTTTTTTTGGAAGTCGACTAACAAGTGAGTTTTACCTTTTGTACCATTTTTAAAGCTTTTTTACTTATTTATTCAATTTTAATGGCCTTTGTTTCAAATTTTATTTACGAGATGCAACAAATGTTTTCCACAGAATTCCTGAGTGGCATATTCCATTTCTTTGCCCAGAAATTGAAATGTCAGTCGTTGTGAGTGTGTAATCTCAGGTTTCTTTGGCGCATCTCAGCGCCATTGCCGGTTTGGCCGATTTCGCAATAACTAAAACATGTTTCGTGGTAAAGAATTGTCCAAACCAAACGCTTGCATGCTTAGTTTGCTTAAACGAAAGGAAAAAGCTTCGAGTTTCTGACGTAAGTCAGTAACATATCCAACAGCTTGAGTTGATAATCTAAAGTTGTTTAGATGAACTTGTTTACGTCATTTGTATTTGCTTTTAGGAGATTTTAAAAACATCTTAAGAGCGTTTATATTGATCATTTTTGTGATTTTTTAGGTCATCAAATTCCTCCCCCTAGTTATTGCATATGACTATCATTTCAAAGTATTCTTCTGAAAAATTTCCCCCGAGTTAGACAGAACTTTATTATTCTGACACAGCGATAAGAAGAATTTTTCAGATCAAGCAAAAGAGAAAATCAACTGTCGCGTATGCGACACATACTACACAATAAGCTTAAAAACGTGTTATCACCGTACAACACATGTTATCACCAGTTTTTGGCCCCCATACGGGGACTCAAATTATGCTTCTCAGTTTGTAATCTACTATGCTTTTTTGGGCTTTCTGCTAAATTTTTGTACGCGTAATATATCTGAGAACCCACTCTGCAGCACAGGTCGTCAAAAACGCTGAATAATTAAAATAAGTTGACTGTTTGATATTCTACACAATTAATCGCACGGTTTTAAGTATTTTTGTTTGTTAATAAATGTTTTGTAATATCAGAACACGTACGCAAGCACAATACTGTGTATTTGGCGTAATATGCAGGGACTAAGCATTCGCATTTAGATTCCAATAACAAGCGAGTTTCACTGAAAATGTCTGCAAGGAGCGGAGTGTTCGCATATGACCAAGTCGTAAAAGAAAAGTCAATCATTATTTTCAAGGAGATAAAAGCTTCTCCAGTCAATATTGTGATCCAATTTAACATAAAACACTTGAACATCTCAAAAATATTTTAAAGAAATAACTCTCGGAGTATTCATAAATTTACGAATCAATGTAGTAAATGTGTAATACAAATGTTACGAGTTACAACGCTATTTCTATTACCGCCAGAGTTAATTCGAAAGGCAATGGCCAACAACATTCGTTCCCAAAGATATCACCCCTTTGGGCTATTGGCCAAACTTTTCTACTGCAGCATTCCTATTTCTGCTCTGCTGAAACTCAGGAATGATTAGTCCGATGTTTTCAAGTCACTCCCGTCACGATTTATTTGCAACCTATCTATTTAAACCAACAATGTAAGTTCTAAAAATTTACAAGTCTAAGAATAGGGTAGAAACTACCCAACAGAAGAGATAATACCGTCACCTGGGAAAATGTGATATCTGATATGAATAAATAATATTCACCTTAGCATTATTCGAACTAATATTAATAAAATCTGTTCATAAGAATTCTTCACATCGTAATCTGCAGAACAGTTTGCAAGTGTTTGTATAATTCTGATTATATATAATTCTGATTTTCCTCTTATTTAGAGTTAATACGGATCAATGTCAAGGTTAATACATATTACCATTATATTTTCAATATGCATTAATAAATTGATTATTTGATTTCAATACAGTAGAGCCTCGATTACCCAGGGTAATGGGAGGAAGGGTCACAAGGATAAAATCATTCTTATTGTCCTCTAAATCATCCTGTTGTGAGGTAAATGGAACACTACTTGTTCTGCCACCACTATCTCCTACGTCACTGTCACTAATACGTTCGAATTCATGTCCATTAGCATCTTTTTGTAGACAATAAACAATATCGTCTTTATTAATTTTAGTGAAATCTGAAATTGATGTAACCATATGAAGATAAACTTCTATGTCTCTCTCGTCATCTGTCTCCTCGTCATCACAGTCTTGATCTAAAATTTTCCGCTAAGAAAATTATTTCAAAAATTCTTTCACTATGTTTCTGTTTCATTCATTCAATAAGAACAGATTCCATGCCGTGTTGATAGCTCAGAAGTTGATCCTGCAGACGATATGAACTTGAACACGTCTTTTTTGCATTTGATGAAGTCACGCACGGACTGTTGACTCACACCAAACTCATTCTCAAATTTGTTTCCACTTTCACCATGAAACCACACCACAGCGCAATTTACAATCGCTTTTTTAATTAAGAAATAATGCAAGAACATATAGCATCACTAGCTCTGAATTAAAACCCTTTCGTATTTTTTTCGGAATAGTGAGCACGGTGAATCGCGAAAACGGGTAACTGACGCCCAGCTAATAGAGGTTCTGCTTATTACTTTTCGAAAAATGTGAAACGTATTTAACTTAAGACTCACAATTTCGCAAGAGGCACGCTGAATGCTGGATATCATAATATATAATACATATTTGAGATAGGAATCATTTCAGTTTATGAGTTTTTTGACTGATGAGATTTTTTAATCTAAATATATGTTCTTCTTAACCTATTTGTCTTTCGAACTAAGATTCTTAACATTCCAAAAAGCCTTGAAAAAATTGAACTTGAATACAAACGTTTGGAAACTCATAACTTTATTTTAGGTAAAGGTAACCTTCTACAGTGTAATAGGCTAAATCAGAAACTCAAGTAAACGTAACATTAGAATTTGAAAGCAGTTGCTTTACGCTACACGGGGTATAAGTATATTTCGAGGTTTCAATGGAAATATACGTATTGAGGTCCACTGATACCCAAAAAGGGTTTTTTAAACGTTCATCCGTCTGTGTGTCTGTCCGTCTGGTTTATGTGAGTAATACTAGCCTAAACTACACGTACGAATTTTTCAAACTGAACAAAAGATCGATCTATCGATCTAGCCTGAGTCAAAACTCTGCGATTTTGATCATTCATTCATTTTTTATTTTTCTTTATTCACATAATATTCATATTCGTATAAAGCCTTTGGGACATTATCAAAATTTTCTCAAAATGGCTCCAATTTTTTTCGTAAGAATAGATTTAAATTTACTTATGAATGTGGCATAGGTCCGATTTTCATTGTTAACTCTGAATTTTCGATAATTGCAATATTCTGATATTTTTCGGCGTCTTCCTCTAACTACAAAATTGAAAATAAAGATTTTCGTTCAAATGAAATTTGTGTACATAATTAGTAAATTTATTAAAGCCAAACACATTTTTTGAAAATTTTAATAGTGTTTGCCCAATATTGCTTGCTGTATGTGCAATTTAAAAAATCATACAAGATTTTCCCAAAAACGACTTCAAATTATGTCTTCATACTTTTAAAAGGGGTAGTACTCTACGAGATGATTAAAACACAATATTACTCTAACTTTTGATTTTTTCAAAAATTGCAAAACTGTATTTTTTTGCTTGCCTCTCGCGTAGTTAATATTTACATTAGTTGTGATTTGTTTACATCATTGTATTTATTAGCATATGCGCTTTAATTGATATCAGATACATGTTTTTGAAAACACAAAATTTTTCTGTGAAAACGAGAGCCAAATTCCGCATTTTTAGAAACACTCAAACGCCATTTTCTCAACAACGGCACCGATTTTTTTTCAAACTTTTCGAAGACAGTGCTAATTGGATTCTTTGATATGACATAAGATTCATTTCATTCTTATCTTTTGTTGTTTTAAAAACACAAATGTATTTTTTAAATATATCTCACGCTGGTAATATGCACATAACGAGCGATTAGTAAATATTATTGCATTTATGAGTGGAAGAGCTTTAAATGACTTACAATGATGTGTTTAAAAAACTCCAAAGATTCTGGTGAAAACAGCTTCAAATTTCGCATTTACACTTATACGCCATATCCATGTTCTTCTGTTTAAGGACTTTACGCTCACAGACACCATTTTAG
Organism: Gryllus bimaculatus; assembly: GCA_017312745.1. NCBI lineage: Eukaryota > Metazoa > Arthropoda > Insecta > Orthoptera > Gryllidae > Gryllus > Gryllus bimaculatus. Next base: position 4,829,327 of record BOPP01000089.1, read on the forward strand.
TCAAAAGAAAGAACACACTTCCTTCTAGTTCTGATGGACAGTCATTCTAATAAGTGATAAATAAAACTATCCTTAATTTCAACGGTTCGCTTACAACAGTTAAAATTTTAATGATTTCAATTCCTCTAAAACAGTAATTGGGTATTTTAGTTATACGACTATATTGTACTGTAATTATAACATACCGTTTTTCTGAAACAAGTGAAAGTTACACAGAGGAAAAAGAAATCTCACCATCATTATTTTAGAAAAATGCAGATATTAAAAGAAATGCTGAACATGGTACATTGGGGAGAAATTTGTCCAACTTTTGGCTTGTGCAAAACAACGTCTTTAAAGCATGTGTCGAATCGTCCACCTCTCAGTTGTCGCCGTTGAAAGTATTAATTCGCAATTATTTGTAAGTTGGTAGCTTATAAAATTTATGTAAATACCTGATAGCTTAAAAAATACTTCTTGAATGCGGTGCATTCTTAAATCACAGCTCATCATTATCATCATTAATCGAAGTGCACGATGGACGGATATGTTTTTCACACTGAATTTTGTGACCTTTTGTTCAACCTTTTTCAAATTTAAGTGGATGAATGGATTTCGATGATCAAAGAAACAAACTATCTGGTTTCAGCGTGTCAGTGTTATAGACTGCCGAAGTACCTGTCCAAATAGGCAATTATCAAGGTAAAGTATCCATCATCAACTGATTTAATGCTCGATTGTTTTTAAAACCTTTATATATCGCAGCCATGTTTTTCTGTACTCACAAGAGGTGTACACGACGCAAAATCTCTGAGCTACAGAAAATGTTCTTAAAATATATGCCACTCATCCCAACACCAATGATGCAAAACATGTGCTGGCTACGAGCGCCTTTCAAAGGCAAGTTGAACCTGCAGTAATAAGTCCTTTTTAGGGACACCCAGAGTTCTTTCGCAGGATACGCGCGTCTCAGTGAGAGAGGAGTTAGTGTTACTGTTAGGAGTTACTGATCTCTGAACCTTCAGTGCACTGTTCGATCTCGACCGAGGTGCGTGAATTTTCGACGGGGGGAAAATCCACAGTAGCCACGTCTCACTTGAAAAAGAACACCGGCAGACGCCCGGCGAAATTAAATCCCTTCGACAATATCCAGCTCTAACGATATCTCACTTTATCGCAACCAGATTGCTCGGATAAAGTTAACGGAGACCGACATCTGGCGGAGAAAGTGAGTCAAATCCCCGGCGTACCAGAGAGCGCCCACGAGGCGCGCATGCTCGATAAGGTCCTCAGACACTCGTCGGAAGGAGATTTCCAAGGAAGGCTTGGTCGAAAACTCGAGTGCGGAACACCGGTCGAGAACTCGGGTGCCAAAGGGCAGTCTCTCTGCTAGAAATCCCCACATAAACGTTCCTTGAGAAGCCTGTGGCATTGGGGCGGTAGGAGCGAGCGCAGAGCGGCGGTGGAAGCATTCGAGGTCGGACGCGGGCGGGGCCTTTTTGGCGTGGGCGTGGGCGTGGTGCGTACCTGGCAGGGGGCGTCGTCGCGCGGCCGGAAGCTGCCCACGCGGCTGACGGGCAGCGAGCGCGAGCCCGCCGGATGCTGGGTGTGCGGCGCAGGGAGCTGCCCGACTTGTGCACGGGGACGGCGGGCGGCGGGGCCAGCAGCCCGGGGGTGGGGGTGGCGGCGGGGGCGGGGGAGAGGGCACGAAGGGCGCAGGGCGCTGGCGAGCGGAGGCCCCGTGTGCGCCAGGAGGGCGCCCCTCGTCCGTCAGGCGTACCGCAGGGCAGGAGCGCGACGCCGTCAGCTGCCAGCGCCAGTGCGGCGGCGGAGGCTCAGCCGGATGGGGCCGCCGTCAGCTGCGCAACCCACGCGCCAATCAGGCGTTGCTGCTTCGTCTTTCACTTTTTACATTTATTCATTGTTTTTAAATATTCTTAAGTTTGATTCCATTTAACTTTTTGAGCGTTTGTTAACTTTTGACGTTCTTCTTTACTTTTATTATCATTCTTTAATTTTATTATTATTCTTAACTTTTTCACTTTAGATTTTATTGTTTGTTACTTTCTTTATTTTCTTTTGTCACAACTTTATTTCTTCTTGACTGTTTTCTTTTGTCTTTATTTTTTACTTTGCTTTGAGGAGTTCACGCTTCAACCTTATGTAAATTAAAATTATTTTGTATAAAATTTTACGGAGATATGGCCATTTGGAAAGTGTCTATTTCTATGGTTTTAAAGTAAAATTGGCCATATTCAGACCAATGTAGCACACCGAGTCAAATAAATATAAATGTTTGATGATCATAAAATTGTTGCGGAACAATTTAGACACCACCTCAAGAAAAGAAGTCTTAGAAAAAAAAGCGAAAGAAATCTTAAGCGCCATTATTTACTTTAAATTATGTATAAAATGCGTACGAAATAAATAAATTAATCTACCATTAAATAAAAAATAAAGAATACCAACGATAACTTTGAATGCATCAATAGTAGTAAATTTACTATGTAAATTACTGTATTTTGCATGGACACTAAACATTAATATACTATCACGTACTTGCTTACAACCCGCTTTGCACATTAAGCAAACTCTTTTCAAACTACGTCAATAAAGCAAATATTACGTATGAAGAAACAATTCATTAAAAACCCTTCTCCTCCATCATCGTTGCTTTCAATTTTTTTAATATATTCAAAATGATCACGAAATTTTTTTATTCATTAATTGGATTGTGAAACTGTTTCTATGTTATATTTTGGATAGAAACAAAGCAGTATCCTTTAGGTCTAGAAAAGCAAACAAACACTTCAGCGATAATTTATTTTCTTTTAGGAAACTGTTAGGTCTTGGATAGACATCTTTTGTGCTGTTTCGAAGTATTCTGGTTTCTAAAACAGTGCTTCTCAAACTGTAAACGGGTTAGACGTAAACTGTAGACGTAAGGTTTGAAAATTCATTTAATTTCAACTCACTACTTTCTTTTTTTAATACAAAATGTGTGACATTATAATCGCGCATAATAATACGTCATAGTGTTTGAAATTACAATATCACAAATATCTCTGATGTTTCTTAATATAAATTTGAAAATATTACTGGGTAATAAAAACTAAATATTAGACATTTTATACTACACATTAGTTTTCGTTTCTTTTAATATTCATTTCTTTTGTAAATAACAAAATTACACGTGAATGGAGTGTTCCTTTGCTTCTGCAATGCACATTTTTGCCTAGAAAGCATTTTTTCAAACCAACTGAGTACTTATTACGGCTCAGCCATTCAGAATATTCAAGTAGTTTATTATACAAAATACGCTTAAAATTGCCTTAAGAACGTATTTCCCAATTTTTACGTTTCCTCCCCCGTCATCTCTTACTTTAAAATTAGTACTACATTCTAATATTTCTCTCTCAAGTATTGCACAGACTTTCAGGGGAAAAACTGAAAAGGAAAAATTAAATTAAAAATTGAGAAGTGAACCGAGTCTTGCGTCGTATTTTGTTTCTGATTGAGAAGCACTGTTCTAAATGACACTCGCTGATAGAGATCATAATTTTAATTTGCGGCAGGTTCGTGACGGTTACCACTTCTGACGTCACGATCGTTGGCATGTGAAGCTCTCAAGAATACATTTATGAGAAAATATTTCGAGATCAAAGTTGACTCGCTATTGCTGGCGCATGGCATAGTCGACGGCTTCAACGACCGCTGTTTACATAACACAACATGAAGCTTGTGCAATGAATACTTTCCGACGCACTTATGTACACATACTTTTAGGGTACAGTCGACACTTCATCACATACGCATTTCTTGGTTGACATCTCCGTCATTTGGTGTTCCCAATTTACTTATTGGAATTTGGATCTCAGACGTGTAATTTTCAAAGGCAATTTTAGCAAAATATTACATTAAATGTGGTTCAGCTCAGTAATCGTATATACGACCTTGTGAACACTAATGCGAGTCACTAGCACTTGAGCTACTACTTCAGTACAGTTATCCTGAGTAAATAATATGTTTATAGTAATACAGCACTGTTAAAATGACTTACGGCAACCAGAAGAACGAATAGACACTTAATAGCCCATGTCCGTGAAGGGTTTAAGAGGATTCCGTCCATTAAGAACAATCGTAACAAATGAGTTGTAAGTAAAGATGAAGATACATTCCAAGGAATGAAATAAGCATGTACTCCAAGAAATAATCTTTCTTATTTATATGATTTCTCTTATAAGATGATGGCATTACGACACACGACTGATAAAACTAATAGCAGACTCAAGCAACGGCTGTAGTCTCGGCTTAGAGAGTTCATCTTCGCCTGTTATTTGTTTTTATGGGCTCAGCGACGTTAATAACAATGGAATGTCGATGCCAGATTGTGGGGGCCGTCACGTCCATGCCGCAAATTGACACTGTCCCCGTGTGGGGGAGGGTGGGGGCCTACCGCCAGGGGACGCGCCGCCGCCGCCGCCGCCGCCCGCCGGAGGGACGCCGCGCCGGTCGCCCGCCGCGGGAGTCGATGCAGATGCAGGGGCCTCTGTCGGCGGGCAGCGCGCGGGCCTCCGCGTCCGGAGACGCCGCCGCGCCGCCACACCAGCCGCACCACGCAGCGCGCCCCGCCCCCGCGCCGCCGGCATCTCGCTGCGCCGCACACGCAACGACACGCGCAAGCGCTCGCACGCACTCGCACGCGCTCGCTCGCCAGCTCGCACCGCCCCGCGCCGCACACGCGCGTCGACTGGCCGCTCCCGCGAGGCCGGCCCGGTCCGCCCGACACGCGCCCACGCGCCCACGCGACAGCCGCCCGCTCGCCGCAGTGGGCCACGCGCCCGCAAGGCGGAGAGCCTCCAGACATATCATTTTCTACTTCTCCTTCGTCTTTCTTCTTCTTCTTTCTTCTTCTTCTTCGTCTTCTTCTTTTCTTCTTCTTCTTCATTCTTCTTCTTCTTCTCTTCTTCTTCGTCTTCTTCTTTCTTCTTTCTTCTCTTCTTCTTCGTCTCTCTTCTCTTCTCTTCTTTCGTCTCCTTCTTCTTCCGTCTCCTTCTTCTTCGTTTCTTCTTCCTCTTCGTTTTCTGCTTCCTCTTCTCTTCTTCTTCCTCTTCGTTTCTTCTCTCTCGTCTTCTTCTTCCTCTTCTTTCTTTCCTTCCTCATCTTCTTCTGCACTTCATGGATTAGGCTTGGGCCTGTTATCGTCTTCACAAGTTTCCATCGTTTTTTGGTCGCCCGCCCTTCTTCCTCCATGCGACTGATAGAGTAATGCGCATTTAGCTAGTATTCTATTATCCAACCTTTGCGTGTGTTGATAGGTAGATGTGTGTCATGTATTAGAATGACATTGAATCATTGTGGTTGAATCACGTGAACTGGCAATGCTGACTTATACAATGGTTCAAATAAAGCGTTGACTAAATCGACTTTTCGATAAGTGATGTCTTGGAACATTTAGAAATAATAAGGATAACCCAGAATACATTTTCCATTGACATAATGTAATTATCATTTAATATGAATGTAAAGTATACTAAAATTCCAATTTCATATTCATTTTCTGTTAAAATTGCTGAAAAGTAAGATATATTAAATTGAAATCAAAATAACGAGTGAAAGTAAATGAAATTAACATTTTCCAAATTCCAAATTTATGCTCTTATTAAAAGTTTTTTTCATAGCGTTAAAATGTTTGATGAATTTTTTTAAGACTGCATGGAGATTATCTTATTTTAAATTTAATAAAAAATATTTGAGTAAAGTATAAATTATTTTTTCTTAGCAATCTTTTAAAAAATAATAAAAAATCATCTTTACAAGAATGTAATTCCATCATTACACGAGTGCAATAAGTTCTATTGAAAACGTGGTTGCAAACAGAGCGTTAGTGTTGAAATGCTGCGAGTATAATGAGAAAATAGCACTTGAAATTTTAAAAGGGATGGAAACTTATATATAGACTTATTGTTGGTAAATGCATTTAGAATTAAACAGTACAAAAATGTATCGTTATAATGTGTTATATGTAATAATAATGTTTATAATTACGTGCTACATGTTCACATTTTTGACGGAAAATATTAAGATTAAAAAAATCAACTAATGTTTTGCATAGAGTTACTTCCGTACATCCGTTTGAGAAAATTTCAGATTTTTTTTGTGGATAAAATTAGTTTTGCAGTCCTGACACCTCAATTTCTGATTTGTCAGCTGAAATGCCACACGGAGCACCATTATTTTCAGATTCCAGGCTGAGGACACATCTAAACGGTTTAGAATTGGCTGGTTTTAAAAATTTGCGCAATCGATATATTATTTTAGAAGGATTTTTTATCTTATTATCTTAAATTTCACAAATTAAGATCTCTCTAACCTTGAAAACGATCTCCATGTTTCAGAAACTTGAAAGGCTGATATATATTCATAAAATGTATTAAAACCTGAGACTACACCTCTTTCTGTGTAATGCATACGACAATATTTCTGAATACAAAGTCTGTAACCCTTAGCACATGGGCTAAAACATACATTTGACCAAATTTTCAAACACATTTGTCAAAAAATACATTTGACCAACATTGAATGGTAGATGTACTTAAATTTCTTTAATTTTAAATTTAAAAAACTCCAGAAAGACAAGTAATTAACTGTGTGGATTTGAAGTCTGTGGAGTTAATTTATGCGCGTACAATTTCAGAGAGATGTTCATTAATAATAATTTCAAACAAATACGTACAAAATATATAAATGAACAAATGTTTATTAATAAGTAAATACATTCTATATAATATTCTTATAATATATTAAAGTAAATGAGAATGTGAGCTAGGGAGTGTGAAGTTACAAAGTACAAGGAGTAGCAGGATAGAAAAGCCGATGAGGCCCACTGTGCTGATGTGGTGGCCGCGTGGTATATTTTAGGCGCGGTGCCCACGACCCCCCCGCCCCGCCCAAGCTGGCCATGCGCCCGCGTGGAACGCCAGGGCCGGCAGCCGTCTTAACCGCGCGGCCGGCCGTCCCAATCCCCCCCTCGCTTCCGGCTCCGCCCCGCGCCCGCCCGTCCACCCACCTCTCCTCCCGCCCCTCCCCGCTCCACGCCCCGCGACGCGTAAACATTGCGAACAGGTGCGCGGCCGCTTCGCGCACGGGAACCCGGCGCTTCCGCGCGCGCCGCGAGGCAAAGCAGCCGTCGTTCCGCTCCGCCAGATCGCCTTCTGCTAGCGGGCATACAGAGAGCAGCGCATTCTACTGTTCCACCGATCCCGCCATTTTACTCTCAGTTGTCAGGAGAATTGGAAGTGTGTGGTAATCTGCATGATCTTGGCTGTCCGGGTGACGCCGCGTCGAAGGCTGTGTTGCCAACATGCCTTCGACGCGGCGTCACCCGGACAGCCAAGATCATCAGCACATGACAAGCCGCGTAAGCCTACAAATTCATGTGTCTGTTAGTTGAGAAGCATAAATCTGTCCCCAACCAATATTGATATTCATGAAAATCTCCTTAATGTCCCCAATTGTTACTATTTCCCTTCACCTTCTGCCGGCCCTAACGGGTGAGGGTATATTAAATGCCCGCGGTTGTGCTCCTCTCTGTATCTAGATACTCTTAAGAGGCAAGAGAGTTGTTGGAATGCGACTGGACATAACCGGGATTTTTGCTAGGGCTCAATACTTTTTAGTGGATAGTCTTAGTTTTCTTTTTGTAGTAGTTAGTTTAGTCTTCTACTTGTAACAATATTTACGTTTCTTATATATAAAATAAATACTTATAAAAATGTCTGAGAATAAATGTTATAATCGTCGAGGGCGTGTACATATATTAAAGGTTATAACTGTTTGCCAGAGAACATGGGATGAGAAATCTTATTGAACGCAACCCTTCGTATTATCTGCCTTTGATGAGTAGGCAACTTATTCTGCAATGGTGCTTGTGAGGTATACGTCCCAACGCGGTCAAACACATTTCGTAAACATGCCAAACACCAGTGCGAGATGAGTTGCCCACCAATAAACCCTAAATGAGAAACATTTATTCCGAGAGGCATGTACATCAAACTTTTTTAATACTAATCTAAGATTATGGCATCACTCTGTTATACATAATAAATTCTGCTCATTTCATTTTCGTTTGTTTTTCTTTCCCAGTTTCCAGGGGATGTGACAAAGTGCTTTTCCTGATCACGCCCAATGTTAAATGTGATGCTTAATGTGTGTTGACGAAAGCTGAATGGACATGAATTCCGTAAAATATGACAATTTATGTACCTTTTATAAATGTTCCTAAAGGAACAACGCCAGGAGAGTTAATAAATCAGAGTTGGAATGCAAGACGAGTAATTGTTTATGTGAAAAAAAATCTTGGCATTAGGCACAATACAATAAATCAAATTTATAATAGTCTCGCTTCTAAGATGGTGTAGACAAGTATAATAGTATCGTTTAGTTTTAAAAAGTCATAAGGGGATTTCATTGTCATTCTCGATGTGCTGAGACTATTGCACCAAATTTTCCTCAAGTCTATTTTACAGAAAATGTAGATTTCCTTCTCAATTTGTAATAACTGTGTATGTTTTTAATTTTAAAATAATTATACCAAGAAATTATTCCTTAACTGCTTTCCAGTGCTTACAGAACAGACACTTCTCTAGTAGAAAACAGGTTTCGCCAACACATTAGAAGAACATCACGAAGAACGGTTCAGAATGAAAGTAATTTTCAAGAATAATAAGCACCACATTATTATAAAACCATTTTTTTAAATTCTTTGGTTGGAAGTATTTGTCTTAATGTATAATAATTGGGCTGTTGAAATTAAATATAAGAACCATATATTTTCGCTGAAGGGGTTGATGTTTCTGAAACAACTTTATCTATTCATCGAATTAATTTGGAAAGTTGATATTTCATGAAGATATACTTATTTTTGTTATTGAGTTGACCACTGATTCATTTCTTTGAAATTGAGAGAATGTTCGAGTTATTGAATTGATTTTGAAAAATTGAAAATCAGCATTCTCCTCTTGTAAACTGTGTAGTAAAAAATATTTAGACAAGTACGTGGAATCTGTTTAGCTTCTTGCGAGATTTGTGGTTTGGGTTACAGCAGTCTCTTTCTCTCTAGACCATGAACGAATGCCTGCTCAGAAGAGATAATTGCCTGTCACTCCGTCAGTGAAGAAATGTTCTGGACACTTCCACTCAATATCACTCACTTTATGTTGATGTTTTAATTTATTTTGTAAACATTTCATTAAAAAACAAAGTCAGGAATTTTACAGAAATAAGAAATGAAATATTGAAACTGAGAGATTTTTTTATTCGTACCAACTATTAAATTTATAAACACTTTCACGCTAGGTCAAACTCACGATCTAAATTTACTATAAGAATATGAAAAGGTTTAGACCTACATGATTACCACGGAGAATAGAAAATAAATGGTCTGACTGCCTATAATTTAACGAAAACTTGCTTCTCAAGGTAACAATTTCCACCTCGACATGAATGACAACATTTCTCGGCGTTTCGGCAACATGCCTTCGTAAGCAACTCATTTTTACTCTCAGATCTTACTGCATCGAGACTTTTAATACGAAAGCGTCACTCAAATACAGAGCAGATAAGTTAACGCTCAAATACACACACATTGCGAGAGGTCTCAAATTAAATTAAGCTCCCAGAAAACCGGCATTCCATTCCACGTTCCTTCATCCTCCGCCTCTCTCTCTCTCTCGCTCCCACTCTCTCTCCCACTCTCTTTCCCACTCTCTCTCCCACTCTCTCTCCCGCTCTCTCTCCCCTCTCTCCTCTCTCTCCCGCACTTTTCCCGCTCTCTCTCCCGCTCTCTCCCGCTCTCTCTCCCGCTCTCTCTTTCTCTCTCTCTCTCCACCTCCCACCATCCTCCGTGCCTGTGCACTCAAATGCTCTGGCCGCCTTTTGCGGGACGCCGGACAAATAAACGTCTCGCAATAGCTGCCAGGCCAGCTGCCCGACCAACGAACAGGTGCAGAAGAAAGTTGCGCAAAGAAGAATTTTATTTCGCCGGAAGTAATTTGGCAGCAACAGACAGGCAAAAAATACTTGGAAAATTCATTTCTTTGAAACCATAATATTGCTACTCGATATAGCAATATCTTTTCTATACACATAATACTTTGAATATACTGGCACAAGTCAGGGTTTGATATTGAAATTTTCGAAAGCTCCTATAGAGTAATATTTCAGGAAACAATAATTAACTGACATTCGGAGTATTGCAGCAATGGTAAAAATGAGTGATTTTCCAAAATATATTTCTTCAATTCTTCTCTGTTTCATTCAGTGCAGGGTTGCCAGGTGACCAAAGTTGAAATACAGAACAATATTTCAGAATCTCATAACTGCAATCGCAGGATGGAAGTGAGGGAATAATATTTACATTATATTTAAGAGTGTCTTTTTAATCACTTACATGTGAGGTAATAAAGTTATGACCTAGTTTGGAAAATTGCATAATTTTACTTTTAATTAACAATAATCTGAAATCTGAATTGCCCATGACGTGGCTGCTTGTTTTGTGTATCAGTATTTGACATTGAAATTTTAGGTTTTAGAACAGGAATGCAATGAACATGACATCTACTTTTCATTACTAAAAACTTATTGTAAAAGGTTATTGTTTTTTTCACTTCCTCGTAACACTCTTTTCATGAAAATCTTACATATTTTACAAAAATTAGCAGCAAATTAGGTCTACACCTATTTCTTACTAATGTGAGTTAGTCAAAACGCTCTGTCCAAAAATATTCGAACTGGATATATTCAAGAAAAATCTAAGCAAATTAAGAAATTATGGTAGGGCTACTTCATTATCAACATTTTTCAAACCAGAAATCTTTCACTGATACTCAATCATCTTTGGTTACAATGGGTATTGAATCCTTCACAATTAAATATTTATAACACAACACGCTATATGTTATTTGCTACAATGACTCAGCAACTAGCTCAGAAGCCTGGAAATTCGCGGGAAGCCTTCGTGGCTGTGATAGACAGCTGGTGTTTGTTTTCCCAAGGTCGCGCAGAGCGGTTGACGTGACTCGTCGCAAAACATTTTATTTTTAATTTTAGAGTTCACGTCTTACTTGATTTCTTCCGAGAGTTATGAATTATGAACATTCTCAAATATGTATTTCCGGTTGGAGTAAATACAGATCAGGGCAGATCATATTTTATCTTTTGTTATAATAATCACTTACTGAAATGAGTGGCAATATATGACCTTACAAAACGCTTCCTTGGTAATTCTCAGTTTGCAAATGTAAATACTAGTCACTGCTGCTATACTGACGCTATTACTCGTGACAATAATAACTTGAGGCACTACAGAATGGCACATAACTTCTCGTACTAATTATTTTTCTAATTTATATAAATATTGGTAGTTAAATATACGTTTATAAAACTAGTTTTGCTACAGATTACATATTTTGCCACATTTACAAGTTTTGCAATTTTTGAAAATTCAGAGAGAAATAAGACTGAAGCAATTTTAAATGCCCTTTGCTCTATCCGAAGAAACATCAAAAGAAGAAAAATCGATACGTTTTTCAAATAATATACTCTCTTAAACTATCTCATCTTATATTAAAAATTTTCAAATTTTCAAGAACGTTGTGCTTAACAATAATTAAAGATGTTATTTCATAGAACCGATTCAACAAGAAAAAATCATTAGTATTGTAGTTGTAGTCAGCATTGAAAAGTCGATTGTTAACAATTAAAAAAAACAGTGTTCACCAGTGCCGTTTTTTGGAAAATAATTGTTCACAATTATCTTGTAATTCTGGCAGAATTACTTCCAAAACTAATCATATTTCCGAATAAATACATGCGTTATTTAAATATCTAATTTTTAAGAACAGATATCATTACGTTAAAAAATATTTCCCTTCAATACAATCGTTTTAGGTAATGCGCCGAAAAATGTATATTGTATAATTTTTAAAATTAAGAGAAATAAGCGGTAAAGTGACCTACGCTATTTTACAAGCATCTTTACCATATTGGAGAAAAAAATAATAAAAAATTGGGGACATTTTTGAGAAACGTTTGAAAATATTATAACAGATTCATGTAAAGTACCCATCCCCCAAATCAAAATAGCGGTTTCAAATTCGTAAGTCTTTGAGTTTGGCAAGATAGGTTGGGAAATATCAATTTTGGAGACATTTGTCTGAACGGTTTAAACCCGTACGGACCGACAGACTAATACAATTTTTGTCGAAAATCAATTTTTCAGTATCAATTACTCATAAAACTGGAATTCTAACTACATAATTTTCTATATGCTACTTTAAATAGCGTTCTTTTCTCACTTGAAGTTGCGGTAACTAAGTTATTCCTAGGCATTTTAGCATCCTCTGGATTCCCTAACTTTCCCACGGGATCATAAAGCTCCTTTCCTGCAAAAACAAGATCTTCTTCAAAATGGCTCGAAGTTTTGTCTACACCTTTGGCAGGAATAGTGCTAAATGCACTCCGCCATATTGCTCTATTCTTTTGTGTTTTCAAAAATTATAAAAATATAATTTCTATGACTTGTCTCTCATGTCGTTAATATTTAAATTAGCAGCAATATGCTCATATGACTGTATTTATGAGTATATGTGCTTTAAATATTGTCACATTAAGTTCCTCGAAAGCTCAACAGTTTTCTGTGAAAATGAGCTCAAAATTTCTGCATTTCCAAGAACACTCTGGCTATAAACTCTTTCTTCAAACTTTCTCTGCACATAGGGCTAATTGTACTGTTACAAAAGTTCATTTTGCTGTATTATTTTATTTTTTTCAAAAATGACACAAATGTAATTATTTTGAAACATCTCTCACGTCGTTAATATGCATATTTTCAGCAATTTGCAAATATTATTGTATTTTTAAGTAGTACTTCAAATATTTTCAGTTTAAATTTATCGAAGACTAAAAAATGTTCGGTGAAAAAACTTCAAAATTAGAATTTACAGTAGATCTTAAGCGTAAAAGATGCTGGAATTTATTCAACGTAAATTACAATTTTGGACGAGCATTTACTGTTCTTTAATATTCATAAAATAAATATTTCCGTCTATTATTACGAAACCAAAATAATTACGAAAATTTGAAAAAAAGTACATTGTGTGTTGATAGATGGCAACTAGCAAGAGTATGTGGCAAGTTCGTATAGATAGCCCAGAATAAAGAAAATAGAAAACTAATACGGGAAATTTTGTGCCATTCTGTAGCAGGACTAGTTTCAAGGTTGTTTTTTTTCTACAACCCTTGCGAAATTTTCTATTCTTCTCGCTCTCTGATCTCCCCTACATTTTTTGTAGGCCTCTGATGACCCTCCGTAGCTCTTTCTTTCAATGTCACATTATCATACAAAGCTTATACGGAAGCTTCATGTGAATGTTGTCTTTTATCAAACTTACTTTGTAAAAATTGTCATTTATTACACGTCTTTATAGCATGTCCACAACGCTATTCTGCAGCACAATATCACAAGTTTATTGTTTCGCAACGTGTACTACATATGCAAAGAACAAATGTTTTTCTTGGAAATTTTTATGGATGTTTTCTTTGTTAATTTTCCACTTCTGAACGTTTCTCAATAGACATGACGCATTAGACCCTTAGTAAGCGGAAGTTTCTGATAACGACCATTCCAAAGTGATCATATTAACTTGAAGCTAATTATTAATCAATTTTATTAGTATATACTTTCAGAAAGAAATATTGCACGAATTATTAAAAGCTTGCGTTATAAATGTGGAGCAGGAGCAAGGCCAGTTGGACGCCACAGAACACAAACAATCGCTCACGCCTCGTCCCTGCTGCTTGGCTGCTTTTAGTACGGCGCCAGCGGAAGACGTAATTTTCCGCTTTCTGAGATTTTATCACGTCCATTTCTAAGCGAACTTCTCAAGCACCTCCGGTTCTATGTCACAGCTCTTTATATAACGTTAAATATGTAAGGAAGGAAGATGAGTAAGGCGCACTGGCAATGAAAACTTCAGGTATGAAAGCATTGAGAATGACTCCGCGAAATCTTCTACAGTGGTCATCAAATAACGGTCTCCCTCAGTTATTGCCTCCTGTTCGTAGCAGTACTGCTGACGCCTCCCTGGCATGACAGGAGAGTATGAGGGCAACTAGTATTGTGAAATGTATTATAAGTATTTATTTTAGTTTTTCTATATCGAAGGCGCAGAAAAATCCCTGGAGACGCGTTTTTGCCGAAACATAAATTATTTTAATCCTTCGAAACGTAGGATCCATACAAACACACGTAGAAATTTAGTAAACATTACTAGCAACAACGTAATGAAATTATTTTTTTAAACTTTTGTCTAATCGTATGTCACGTGTAGATCCTGAAACTCTTTCCCTATTGTTTTCTTATGGTGAGTGAGGACGTCAACTACGAGGAGCGGAGATCTCTTGAGCCACCTGAGTTCCTCCGAGTCTCACTGAAGGTAACTATCTACAATTCACTAGACCACTAATTATAATTCCAACCCCCATACATTCCCATACCATAATACAAAAAGTAATGAAAAAACAGTATGCTAAAAGGTTGGCTTAAGATTCAAGTGTAGTATTCTGTCAAACCGATGTTACAATATCACTTCCAGACCCTTGCAACATCCTATCTTTTTTACTTACGTTAACTTTCTTGTTATTACAGTAACAGTTTTTTGTCAATTTAGATTACAAACGTGAATTACGCGTTATTAAAATATTTTATTTTAAAGCCTTCTTTCTGAACTTTGAGATTGATTAGAACCAATGATTTATAACTTAGATATAACACAAGATAAAAAAAAGAAAAAATACTGTTCAGAAACAGAATCCTAAGATCTCAATATAGCTCGATCGTTGTTTCATAATCAAAATTCACAGAGATCAAACTGTATTACTTTAACCCCATCAATGTATTGTGATGATTCCTCCTAATATTCAAACTTTTAATACATTTTATTAATTTCTAAATTTGTGAAATATCTGTTTGTTACAACATATTTGCTTACTTAATTCCATTTCTCTACTAGTATTGCATTTATCAGTGTTGCAAATGGTGCAATCAATGACGCAAAAGGGTAATTAAATGGTTGCTATTGTGATGAAAACTTAAACAGGAGAATATTATGTATGAATGCATGTATGTATTTACAGTGCTGCATTAACGCTGTATTTGATCGGAATATTGTAAGTGTAGTGATTTCAGAGGACGATTTCAGAGAATTCCCGAGCCTATGTTAGAATAAGTAATCCCGTGTACGCAAATATTTCGTCATCGGGAGTCCGTACGGACGATCTAACGTACCGACACCTATACATTTTTTCTTGTTAGTGAAAATTCGGGCAACATATGGAGTAGTAGGATAATTAAATAAGCAAAGAGAAGAGGGTGTTTATAATTTACATACAAATGAAGATCGCGGATAAATTCTTAATAGATTGTATGTCCAGAGTGATGAAGATATTAACATTATTAATATTACTATTATTATTACTATTATTAATATTATTATTACATTATTATTATTATTATTACATTATTATTATTATTATTATTATTACATTATTATTATTATTATAAAGAAGCCCGGATGCTTCTCCCGGACCATTATTCGACTTGACAATATAAATGTGCCTGCTGTCAACTTTGTTTGTTTTAGTAACTTTAGTAATAACCAAGAGCTGGGTTTTCTGTACCATCAAAAGCTTCTCTTCCAGTTTCAGTGAACCAATATTGTTTTGTCACAATAAAACTATTATATTTTTAAATAATGTAAGTCAATTAACAAAGCCACTAAAACTCAGTAAATTTGTCGAAGAAACAGGGCGCACCCAACAATATCTTAGCGCTTCACTCACTAGTTCATACTAAGAGTTGGAATCGCACGTTTTGCCAGGCATGGAGTGAACGGCCGAGATGTTCCAATAGAGGGGATAAACAGGTGAGCTTATCGTCACTACCCTGAGGAAGCCTGTGACATGTCAGGCGAAAGGTCGGCACCCCAGCCAACGACGCGGCGTCTCCCGGATAGCCGAGAATTTATGAGCTTATGGTGGCCGTGCAAAAGGACACGAACAGCTGCGTCCGGTTCAGACAACAAGAGCAAGCGATGGCGTCTCAAGTCGATGTTTCATGATTTTGTCTCAGCCGTTTAGTAACTAATATTGTTTACACATGCTTATATTGATGTATTATGAAATTCTTGTTTGAAAAACCAGTCTTTTTTAATATTTTGTTTCGTCATCGCCGCATCGGTTTACGAACTTGAACAGCGCCTGTTATTTGCTCCACATCGCTCTAATGAAGCATATTACTATAAACGTTCCATAAATTCAAATAAGTATCTCGAAACAAAATAGTTGGTACAACATTCTTATAGATAAAGAATAATATATAACTGTTTGAAGGACGATGTCTCCAGAAATGTAAGTAGTAGAGTTAGAAGAATTCGTTTGACGAAACGTTTTCTCTCCTACACAAAAAACATCCACAGATTCAGCCCAGCACATTCACAAGCATTTGTCAACAGCTGACATATTAGAGGCATTTGGTCCACTGAGCAAATTATTTAGATAATGAAGAGAATCTGTAAGAAATAAACTCATGAGAAAATGTTGCAAAGAGGAGAGAAATTGAGGGAATTATTCACCATACAATAATGTAAGTATATAATTGACTGTCCAGATGACGTCGCGTCCATGGCAAAGGTGCCGACGTTTCGGTCGCCATTCTACGACCTTCCTCATTACGCCGTGAGGAAGGTCGCAGATTGGCGACCGAAACGTCAGCATCTTTGCCATGGACGCGGCGTCACCCGGACAGCCAATTATATTGTTACGAATATTGCGTCACCTGCCGAATTCGCTGCGCGTGGATTGCGTCATCTGCCGGCGCCCCTTCCCTCCCCCCCGAACTAGACGGTTCCGGACTATCCGCGAGCCGCGGGAAACGCCGAGAATGTGCCGGGTGCCTGGAGACAAGCGCCCGGCAGGTATAAATGCGCCGCTGCCGGCGGCCGCGAGTCAGTTAGTACAAGACGTGAGTTGAAGTCAGTGGGTAGTAAGGCGTCAGTGAGTGGCAGAGAAGCAGTCAGTCCGTCAGTGTGTCCGAAGTGGAAGCTGTGCTGTGAAATGTGCATTGCGGTGAAGAGTGGTGCAGCGGTTGAACAGCAGTCAGCAGTCTGAAGTCTGCAGTGGAAGCTGAGCTGTGAAGGGTGCATCGCGGTAAGCAGTGGTGCAGTGGGGAAACAGCAGTCAGCAGTGTGAAGTCTGCAGTGGAAGCTGAGCTGTGAAGTGGGCATCGCGGTAAACAGCAGTGCAGTGGACCCTGGTGTGCGCAGTGAAGTGTGGTCTGCGCAAGGAATTGTGGCCTGCGTAGGGGAATTGTGGTCTGTGCAGGGAATTGGGTCAAGTGCAGTGGACCGTGGACAGAGCATCGGACTGGCTGATACTGCAGAAGAGGAGAACAGTATAAATAAATAGTGTGTAAGGAGTGAACTGTGTAAATAAATCATCAAGAGAACGGAATCGTGTGTAAAGAAAAATAAATAATTGTAATATATCTGTAAATAGACCAAGTAGATTTTAGTGTATAATTGTTCACGTATAAACATTCTTTGTTAAATATTGTGTTGGTTTCAATTCACCACGGAGGAACGTTACAATATACTCCGGCCGCGGAAGCCTACGCTCTCAATAATGTAAGTAATTCTTGAAAATCAGCTTTGTAATAAAATTAGTTTCTTTTTTAAACAAAATGATCTCTTGTGATTCCTAGAGGGGACCATGTTATTTAAATATATCACAGTTGACATCATCATTTCATAATAGCTTAGTTAAACCATGATTCAAGCAAGAAGCTGGTCTGATTGACGGTATTACACTATAAGAAATTTGGAGTGTATCTTTGAAACTCAGAACATCGAACCGTATTTATGAAACTATTCTAGTGTCAAATTAAGTTCTTCTTTATCCGCGTCTGTTTTAACCTTCTCTTCTTTCAACTCAAGAATATACTGAGACATCCTGATCACATTATGACGTAAAAAGGTCCGAAAATTTCCGATCATTAAGCCAATCCAGTAACGAGGATAAACTAAGATAAAAACCACAGACCAAAGTGATATGTTTCAAGACGAATAGAACAAGTGTTTGAGTCGAATCAAATGCCAGAAATGACATTGATAGAGCATGATTACACGTATAAAGTAGACACAAACAGGGGGCTGGGATGTATGGCATAAATCGGATTCCTCCGTATTTTGAGATTTCAGTTTATTCGGGATACAGAACAGCGCTATTTCAATTTGGACTCATAAACAATTTAAAACTGTTGTTTTAGTTTCTCGATGTGTAGATAGTGTCTGTATGTTTAGATAAGAATTCTGTATTCAGCGTAAACAATAATTTAAAAACCCAGCTCGAGAAACACTGACAAATATCACTCGCACCATATTCACTTTAATTCCCCTCAATGAAAAGTGAACAATAACAACAACAACAACAACTATTATTTTACACCTTCGGCAGCGCGCATCAAAAGCACAAAGTTCCTACTGTTCAATTAGCAGCTAGGAGATGGCAGAGGCCTTGGGGGCCAGGACTCACCTTCGCGGATGGCGGAGGCGGCGGCGGGCCCCAGCGGCCGCACGGCGTTCACGAAGACGCGCGCGCGCCCGTCCTCCGACACCACCTCCTGCGCAGACAGCCGCCTCAGCCCCCGCTCCCTCTCCCCTACCCCCGAGGAGCACCACCTCGCAAGGTCCGCTACCCTAAAGGCGGCTCCGCGCAGTCGACATCGGACGATTAGCGAGCGACCGCTCGCCGATCGTGTTTGTGGGTTCGAGAGTGTCAAATGTCGGCTGCTCGGTGAATGTCGAATGTGTGAAGCTGCCTTTAAGAAGTGACCAATTTGAAAGGTCAAAAAACAAGCGAAAGTAGTGTTTACGTGAGAGAAGAATCCCTCCACTGCAGTAGCTGTTGCGCCACGTCATGGCCATGCGTACAACTCTTATATTCGTGGTGTAACGGTTAGCCTACCGGACTGTTTTACTCAAGTTGTCGGAGTCAAAACCGATTAATGTTATGGATTTTAAAGCGAAAAACTCCTTTGTTCGCCTTCCTTTGGAGAAGTAACGTCCGCTGACCCTTGGTGTAGATTTACTGAATGTAAAATATCCTCAAGTCTAAAAGAGGCCTCTGAGCAAAGTTCAAATCGCCTGCTTCGTAACCCGATTTTGTTACCGCCTTTCTCTGCCAGTCGGTGAAAAGAGCTCAGACGTAAGAGTAGGTCTGATGCTCTGAACCTCGCCACGGAAAATTAGGCATAATTATTAATCAGTTTGGATGAGTTAGTTCGTATTTGCTAAGCGGCGAAAGTTCGATGTTCGCTCTACCTACCGCATGTCAGTCTTTTAGAAACATCAAAGGAAGCAATCATTTGCTTATTACATCAGCTGGGGATTCGGCCGACCGGTCGCTCGCTGCTCCGCGAATGTCAACTGTATGGAGCTGCCTTCAGTTGGGACCAATTTGGCAGGACAGAAAACAAATGAACGTTGTGTTTACATGAAAAAAGCGTCCCTTCACCACAACACCTGTTCACCCACGTCCCTGCGTATAACTCTTAAGCTCGTTGATGACTCTCGTACAGACGTCAGTGTGTCGCTATCGTTAATGTAAGAGTTCGGGAAACGAAAAAAATTGTCGAAATTTAATATGATGTGTATTTTATACAAAACTAAATTTTTGTAATTCACAATAAAAACATGAAATTCACTTAACTACAAAACAACAAAGTACCGCATGCAAAAAAACACTTGGGGAACGTGCGCACCTCACACTCAAGGTTCAATTTTAAAATAAATATAATACTTATCACGAAAATATGCACTATAATGTTAGTAAAAGTGAAGTTTTAAAGAAACAACACAGCTTGGCACATTCTATTTTAAATTAGTATTTCTCATGTAGCATTATATTTTCTTTTAACGATATCATATCAAGATGGTAGTGTTGGCTTCTTATTCAAGTGAACTAACATCAAAAGAAGACATGTTCTAATTGATACGGAACAGTACTGGTTAACAGGGAACTATCTTAAGATAAAAGGCGCTCTAGAAAGGTAAGTACATTCTTTTACACAAAATCTAAAATTGCAAAGAAGATTCGTACAGGTGCAAAATTTACAACTGCAAAGAATATTAATACTTTCGTGCAAAGCCTACAATTGCAAATATGATAAATAATGTCGTGCTAAATCTACGATTGCAAGTAAGATTCATTATTTCGTTCAAACTACAATTGGGAAGATGCTTAATAATTTCGGGAAAAATCTACAATTGCAAAGATAATTCATTATTTCGTGCAAAAACCACAATTTCAAAGATCTATAATTTCGTGCAAACTCTAAAATTGTAAAGAAAATGCGTAATTTCGTGCAACATGTCCAAATGCGGTGCGCGCAGTACCTCGAGGCAGAGGCCGATGGAGCCACCCTCCTTCTGCAGCGTCACCTCGTAAGTCTGCGAGGCCAGGACACCGTCCTCGGCGGCGTCTGCAACGAAATAGCTCTCTCACCTCTCTCACTATGTTGGAGTATTTGTTTGCAACAGCATGAAGTACTGAGGTAATTAGTACCGCAAGTGTAGTGCTTGTTAAAGCCGGAAGGTAGCATTCCTCCACCACGAGATCCTATTGCCGGCTTGAGAGTGATTGCCCCCTCCCAGGTATCTCTTCCAATAAGGAACTGAATAAGATGGGACCGGCTCTAAGCTCCCAATTGGTTTCCCGACATGTGAGGTAGTATAGTTCTTGTGTGTGTGTGTGTGTGTAAGGGGCGGGGAGGAATGAAGGATAGGAAGGAAAAACTGCGCGTGGTCCTTATCTCGTTTGATACAGTATGTTTCCGGCGGTATTAACACAAGAAACCATGGAAAATTACTGATCAGAGAATTAAATAAAATTCCTCTCCACAGGATGTTTGAACCTGACCCAGCTCTACAAATAGTCATACTATGAAGCTAGTGTCAAAAATACACTAGTATCTGGACTCGAATATGAAAACCTTCAACGATGGTTCAGAGGCAATGGTTATGTCGCTGAGATATCGCAGCCTGTAGTATTGCTTTGGGCGCAGTTGGAATCTCAAACTACTGACAAACAGATAAAATTACCATAGTTTGACCGTGAATAACACCCAGAATTCATAAGACTCACCTTCAAAAGTATCTAAATTTGGCCGAACATCATCTTCACTCAGCGACCGCTTCGTTTCAATTCCGCTATCCAAAGAAGTATTCGTATCTGAACAACTCGAGTAATTCGACTTATCTGAACCTTTTCCGTCAAGTTTGGTTCCATTTTTTTCTTCTTTAAGTGTCTCTATCTTTCTTGTATTCGACTGTACATCTTGGAGTGGAGTGGGAGTGAGATCGGTGTCAGTAGGTCTTCTTACTTTACCCAAAGCATCGCCCCTCGATGGAAATTTGGCGATCGTCTCGACAATGATAGCGGACGTGTCATCAACTCGATCTGCACTCGCTTTCTCATCAGAACCGCCTAGTTTCATTTTCTCACGTTTGCATGTTGTGGAATTAATAGCACGATCAATGTTTTCCTTTCGTGAAAAAGGTTCATTGATCATGTCAGGAAGTATTTGTATTTCCTCAATATTTCTTAGATTTTTATCTGTTTTTATCTTTGAAATATTTGGAACTTTAATTTTTGTATTTTCTTCCAAAAATGATACAGATTCCTGCGATACGTCTGGTATCTCGATATTAATTATTGAAATGTCTTTTTTACTTGCAGGTGGTTGCGTAATTGAATTGCATTCATGGTTGCTTGAGGCTGGTGTCATATTTTCTTTTCTAGTGAGATTGGAATCAGCTTCTTCCAATTCTGAGACAGTCTGATCGTTCACAGTGTTGCCGTGTTCATCTGTAAAATAGAAATAGAAATGTCAATAAAGGTTTTAATTGCAATGTGTTCTTAAAGACTCTGAAATTGTGGTCAAATGCGTATATTGCATTTTCATTCTAAGGAAAAGTCTCTTATTCAGGGCAGGTATATTACCACCAAAAGAATATTTTTACAATATAAACATGTGGAGAAGATGCAAAGTACGAAGTGGTGACAAGCGAAAATTACCCCAATACTCCTAAGTAAAATCCAATGGGAAAGTTTGATGAGACACACCGAAAATACAAAGTTAGGGGAAGAAAACCAATACAATTTATTCAACCCTGTGTTTATGACTTAGTCATTATATTCATTGGTCGTCATATTTCATTTCTTGAATGATAGTGAACATATTTTAGGAAAATTCGAAGTAATAAAATCAGCTAAATACAATATAACCTCGTTACTTCGCACCTGATGAAACGAAAAAGATTAGGTTATTACATGTTTCGGCGTTACAAATATCATAAAGCAAATACCTACTGTTTAACATGACGGGGAATGGAGAAAGTTTAAATATCGAGAAATTCAAGTCATTGAATTTGAATTATTCATATTTCACAGATCATTGGTTGAATAGCGTAGAAAAAAGAACTTCCACAGCGGAAACTCAAATATTTTGATTTACAGCTCTGCTTCTTCCGTAAAAATTGGCCGTCGCAAAGCAGCCAACCTTAACTTTCCCTCCCTCGATGAAAGGAGTAGCTTTGCATTGGGTATCGGAGGCAATAAAACACGACCACGCCCATGCGCGCCAAATTGTGCCCGTGCCACATGCATACGGCACCAATTGCATGTAGTTGTAGGTAGCTGAACCGCAACTATTGCTGGTAGTTGACAGTTACATAGACGCAAATAGCAAAACACACCCCTACCAAAAGCGCGAACTAGTTGTCACCAGGAGGAGACAAGATAGATACATGAAAGATGATTTTTCATTAATTGATTACTTAGTGCTTCTGGAAGTCACAACTGCTATGGTCATTAGTCTCATAAATGTAGTGCAGATTACATCTCATGTTACAGGTGTTAGTGTACCTCTACCACTGAAATGTGAAATCCCATGTTCTACACGTCGCTGGCATGTGGTGTTTTTTCTTAGGTACTTCCGTAGGTATCTCAGCCAAAAGATGCTCTAAGCACCAGACTCGCCTCCCGAAATGCGGGGTATATCTACGGTACATATACAAGGTAAGTATATGCAAAAGTGTATGTAAGAGAGAGAGAGAGAGCTTGTAAAAGGAGAGGAAGGGACACAGATGAGGAAGAGAAGATCGCACATGATCCTTGGACACTTTAATAGGGTACTCGTCACTTACTGACGGGTTATTTATCGGATAAACCATATAAAACAACCAATTAGAAGAACCAGTCGATGGAATCTTCCTCCTGACCGTTGTGTATTTCGAATCAACTATGCAGCAAGGGTTTAAATTCCCTATTGTCAGGATTACAACTCTAGAATCTCTGGGTCCGAATCGCTGCAGAGAGAACGGAAATGCTGCCACTGATACATCGCAGCAGGTGTTTGAAAGAATTTATTTCCTTCTTTTCACGAGACAGATGCGCCCTCAATGTTTGAACTACTCGATAGTCTCAAACTACCTGATCGAAACCTACTGTTTACATGGCGCATTATCCTGTATTCCTGAATGTGTACAGGAAAAGATACCGGAACGAAGTTCCGTCGCGTTTCGCCAGAAATCAATCCCTGTGCATATAAGCACTGCATAAGGAACATTAAATGTCCACAGCAGATTTGAACAATGTTGAAAGGGTGTCCGAGTGAAATATCTATACAAACATAATGTATTTGATAGAGGATAGACTCGAGTGCTTACCTTTTTACACTTGGGGGCAATTAATTTTAATCTGTTGTTACTGAGACGAAGTCTATTTAACACAGTGTAGCAAATTTACAAAATTCCGTCTTTAAAATTGTCAAATCTTGAAAATGAGAACTCGCCTCTCAATGGCGTCAGCTTCGGAGAGCGACGTTCATTCTTTCGTACACCACATTTACATATTTGTTGCAACTTCGGTAACTGACGACCATCGCTGCATCCTTGTGTCTGTCGCTTTGCCTTGCGAGAAATCTGTTGTCCTTGCCCGCGTCCGAGCTCGCTCCTGTTTCAAGCGCTGATTTTAAGCGCCTCCCTACGATAAATGCAATTTAGAGCCTAACTAATTTGATTTATGATCTTCAGGTTCGACAGTAATGACGACTGAATGTGTCTTACTCGTGAATGCATATGAAGTGCAATCTGCGCCTGTCTTCGTGAGATGCAGAAGAATCTTTCCTACCCTTAGCCAATAAATAGTTGTATGATGACTAAAAGTATCTGCGAAGTAATGTTAGCAAAATTTCAAATCTAGACATCTCTCGAGTCATGAAACATTTATTTGCAGCGGCAAACGAACTTCCGATTTTATTTTTTAGTGCTGTTAAAAAAATCCATACCCATAACTCTACTCCTATCGTAACTAGTAAAAGAAGAGATCAGCAAAACGTAAACCTAGTGAAACTACCTTTATATACAGATGCAAAACAAGGGGGTTCACTGGATCCATTTGCTCAATGGATCAGGGAAAATAGACAAAAACTTGATCGAGATGGGGGTCATTGGCCCTGAACCTGAAGAACATTACTTGTTACATGCACGCTTAATCGCTTTTAAATTGATACATCACCAAGGTTAACCAATGCATTACGTATCATTGTTAAAATAAATATTACTTTTTTTTGATGGGTTGTACAGTCTCTAATTTTATAGAAACAGTTGTGCAGCAGAGAACACTTTTCTTTGTACTTAAACATATGTATCGATTTGAATTGTTTAATGTCACCTGGCAATGTGTTGAAGTTACGTACCAGTATTAAACAAGAATGTTCATGTATGTGGATTTCTTGTAGTGAGCTATTGATACTAATAAATAGGGGCGGGTTTTAATGAAATGTCATTCTTTTATTTTCACTTTAGAACAATGTTTTTTAGTATAGACATTAATTTTATGTTATGACAAAAGTAAATTACTCATTTTTATAAGAATGTTTTGTTGGCAGTTTCCATCGATTTCTACTGATAAGTAATGTTTTACGTTTTCCTGTAATTTTTAAAGCATTTTTCGCTGATTTCATCGACTTTAATAGCATTTTAATAATATTGCAATAATAATAACCTACAAATAATATTGTAATGCGGTGCAAATA
The DNA here is from genome assembly GCA_017312745.1 of Gryllus bimaculatus. Classification (NCBI taxonomy): domain Eukaryota; kingdom Metazoa; phylum Arthropoda; class Insecta; order Orthoptera; family Gryllidae; genus Gryllus; species Gryllus bimaculatus. The sequence continues at coordinate 4,854,519 of BOPP01000089.1, forward strand.
TTTTTCTCCACAGATTTATCTAGTAGCCTACGCTCTCTTCAACGATTAGCAACAATTTCTTCACTCAGAAATTCTAATGTCAGCCGTTATGAGTATGCATTCTAAGGTTCGAGAGACACCTATCAGCGCCATTGTCAGTTAGGCCGATTTTGGGATAACTTAAGAGATTTTCTGAAGAACTTAAGAGATAACTGAGATAAGTTTGGGAAAACTTAAGAGAAGAGCTTTTCGGGTAAAGAACGGTCGAAACCAAAAGTTTGCAGGTTGAGTTCACTTGAACGAAAGTAGGAAGCCTCGATTGCATCAGTAACATATCCAACAGCTTGAGTTGTTCATCTCAACTGATTTTGATATTTTTTTACGTAATTTTTTCTTTGCTTTTAGAGCATTATAAAGGCATTTTAAGAGCGTTTTATTGATCATTTTTGGCGATGTTTTGGGTCATCAATATCCGCCTCGTACTGACGAATGTGACGTGCCAAGCGCTGGCCACCCACCTGCGTGGAGCATGCTGCGCAGGAATCCGCCGAGGCCGCGCGGGGGCGGCGCGGGGGCGTGGCCGGGGGCGGCGCTGGGGGCGGCGCTGGGGGCGGGGCGCGCGGTGGGGCTGGCGCCCGGCGGCGGCGTGCGGTCCTCCCAGCCGCGGCAGCCCGCGAACAGCGCGTGCCGGTGCGTGTCCGTGTCCGTGTGGCGGCGTACCTTCGGCGTGCCCACCTGCCGAGCACGCAAACACACGCCCCCGTCACCACGGCCGGCCCGGTCACGTGGAGATGCTGTCGCCTAGAGTTGCTTTATCGGTTACACAAAATTATAATGATTTGCAATTTACGTACTCCGAATTGTTTAGCCATTCTGACAAAACATATTATGAAGACACATATGACATTTGTTTCTGATTGTTACAGAACTTATCATGCACAGATGTTTGGCAGGTACGCGTTCGGACGCTGTCAATGAAGTTTCGTGTAGTACAGTCTAATTGACAGCCTTCACCCGCGGCCATTCGGAAGCGCTACTCAGCCTATCGGTTAACACCGGCTTGTCATATTGTACTCGCACGAGCTACTTGCCCGCCTACGGGCAACTTGGGGGACTCGGCTCTCATCCCCCTCCCCCCAATTCCATGAAGGGGAAAACACGCGCATGCTGTAGCGGGGAAGGTAAGTTCAAAGTGCGCTCGAAATACCACGAAGAACTGTTGCTTCATACGAGAGGACGTGTGCTTGATGTTTTCTATAAAAACGGAGATTTGGATTTCAGATTTTTGTACACTTAATTATATTACTTTATTTGATGTTCATTCTTTTAAAATTTTTCGTTATATGAACATTTCTACCAAAGACCGAGAACATCTCTGAGTTGCAAATTCCTTGCTTGGATTCATTTTCTGTCATGTTTTATTAAATCATTATGTTATTTGAGTTGTAGCAATAATGTCAAATATAATAAAGCATTTTTAAATTAATAACACCCTCTTACGGTAAAACAAGCTCTTTTAAAATATTTAATCTGTTAAAGCTTTTTAAATAAACTTTGGAAGCCAAATTCATAACAAAATCAAGATCCTTGATTTAAATGGTTAATGTCCACTATCTATTGAGACAAATTTAAAACATAACTATGAACTTTATTTTAATGGAACATTTGTTAATTTCTCGTATACGAAGTATAGAGAAAGTTATGTAATACTGCGGAAAATAGATCCATCTGTGAACACTACTAGAGCCGAAACCATGCATAGGAGGTTTTCCAAATTAAAGAAACCCCTGTCCATCTGTCTCTAGTTGAAGCTTTGAAATTTTGAAAAACATTTTTTTGAAAATGAGGGTACTTTTCATGAAGCTCCTGGGACATTTCCAAATGTTCTCAATACCGGTTCCCAATGTTTTCTTTAAATATCTTGTAAAAATAGTCTAAAATACAAATTTCTAAGGTGGCATGAGTCCACTTTTCACGGTTGACTGAAATTTTGAAAATGTCAAAGGTTTGAATTATTTCCGGCGTCTTCCTATAACTACAAACTTAAAGATTGAGATTTTTTCTTTAAATGAAATTTGTTGTTCATAGCCAGTCCTATAAAACCGTATATATACTTTTGGAAATTGCAGTAGTTTTTACGCAATACTCCATAAAATATGTGCAATTAAAAAAATAAAACAAGATTTTCTCAAAAGTGGCTCAAATTTAGTATTTCAATGTTTCGGTTACTAGAGTGCAAAAGGTACTCTAGGAGATGAAAGAAACGTTATATTGATATATTGTTTTATTTCTTCAAAAATATTACCAAAGTAATTTAATTGTCTTGCCTCTCACGTCGTTAACATTTACATTAGTGGAAATTTATTTACATTATTGTATTTATGAGTACATATGTTTTAAATTATATTGCATAAAGTTTCTCGAAAACCTAACAGTTTTTTGCGAAAAAGAGCTTAAAATTCCACATTTTCAGGAATACTCAAACGCCCTTTTCTAAAATGTGCTGCAAATGTTTTTTTTAAATTTTTCCAAGGGATAGTGATAATTAAACTGTTTAATATGGAATAAAGTTCATTTTGGGGGATTCTTTTTTCATAATTTTACAAATGTATTTTTGATATACCTCTCCGCCGTTAATATGCACATAGCCAGCGATTTCTAAACTGTATGGAATTTTAAGTGAGTTAAAGCGCTTCATACGATTTCAAATTAAATATTTAGAAAACTCAATAATTTTTTGTGAAAAAGAGCCTCAAATTTTTGCATTTACAGCAACGCTTAAAAGCCATTTTCTTAAAAACAGCTCCAAATTTCGCAATGAAAATTGCCATTTAGAATGACGTTTACTTCTCGTTAATATTATTAATGTACTATTTTGGTTCTACTAGTAAAAACAACAACGAAAAAGTGAGAGATTTTAACAAAATTGGGCGACAATAGATGGCAGCTGGCAAGAGTATGTGACAAGTCCGAATAGCTGGCCCAGACAAAAGAAAATGGAACACGAATACGAGAAAGTATGTGCTGTTGTATAGCACCACTAGTTTACTTTTGTAGAGCCAATGGGAATTAATATCGCTTTGGTGACAATAACCACTAATTGATTAGTCCAAAAGTCTGTCATTGTCCAGGTATCAAGTACGTATCTTTGTACACCTTGGAGTAATTTATTCAAACCTAATTATTAACCACGCGCCGATTTCTCTGGTCGCATTGTCCGCATAACGCATAGACGTAAACATTAACGTAAGTGATAAACTGAAGTATTCACAATGTCTACCATAAACGTACGTGAAAAAGGTTTCTATTAGCTATGATACATTCTAGTTTACTATTGGTTGGATGTGAGAATCGATTACGAAGTATCGACTGTGCCCATGGCGTTAATTCTTCTATCGACTTCGCTCCACTTTGGATTCTCGATTTTGAGTTAACGTACTGTGATTGGTTCATTTCTAATGTTTTACTTACGCATAAGCACAGAAGCTTGAAAGCTTTGAAGTTAACGGGTTGTGCTTACGCGAACGCATTGTGAATGAGTCCGCTTATGGATGTATGTTAACGCCATGCTTATGTTTATGTTTGAATTGTGAACGAACCTTTTACGTATTGACTGACATGCACCCACCGGCGTGCACAGCAGGGGCTCAGGAATCCGTCCCACCCGCCCGCTCAGTGGCATTGATCGGTGGCTGCGTGTGAACGGGCTCGGCGCTTTTCGGTGGCGCTAGCGAGTGGCTTCATGTGAAGGCGGCCTTACACTCACAATGGGCGCAGATTCGTACAGGGCTTAATTTGTGTCGAACGCGTCGGAATGGCGTTTCGGAATCTTATAAATATTTAGTACATTATATAATAAATATATAACTATTTATATTAAAAATTAATAATTAATTTGGCGCGCATTCCGGAACTGAAATTTTATCCATGAAGCAGTGGATAGGAGACTTGTTCACCTTGAGGGAGGAGGCGTCCCCGGCGAGCGAGGTGACCTCCACCTCGCAGCTGGACGGCTGCTCGGACTCCGACGAAGGGCCTTCCTCTGCACCCAGAGGGCGGCCCTGCCCCTCCTCTCCCTCCCCCTGCATTTCGGGCGGCGGCGGCTCTGACGAGGGCGCACTTTGCGTCTGGTTCGAGGTGGGAATCTTCAGCGCGTGGTCCAAGGAACGTTCGCTGCTGACTGTCAGTTCTAACGATTTGGGGCTGGATAAATGAGCTTTGTTAACATCGTTGGAATCTTCAATTCGGATTATACTCAATGAATGCGCTTGCTTAGGATACTCTTTGGATGAAGTTTTAGGAAACTTTAATTTTGTCGTATCTACAAATGTGTTATTTGTTTCTTTCCTATCTCGAAATTCATTTCTTATTTTATCTTGTTCGTTGTGTATTTTGGATTGTGTCCAGCGTATTTCTAATTCACGAGATGCAAGAGCAGTATCATTAGTTTTTAAATTATTGGATTGCATTGGCTGGTTCTCTTTAAGATGGGATAAATGAAGAGTTGTTGTAGACGATGGAACTGAATTCGTTCCTGTTTGAACGATGTCATTTTTCATAGCAGACAAATAAATCTTACTGCTTTTCGGTGCGGACACCGACTCTGGACTTTCCTCCGGTCCTTTGCATGGCAGTGATTTGCATTTCCCTCTTTCCCTACGTTGTATCACCGGTGCAGTTCTAAGATCCAATTTTGATTTTGAATCGATTTTAATTGCTATCTTTGGGTATTCTTCGTCAGCACTGTATGTAGATACTTCTACCTTTCGCGATTCCGAGTTCTTTTCTATTAACGCGCTTCGTCTAGTTCCTGGTCTAGGATTAACAATTGGAGCAACTTTCTTCTTGACTATTCCTTCTAATTTTTCTTCCAGTTCCCGCCTTTCTGGGTTATTTTGAGACAATAAACCACTCTTTAGAGGTTGTTTTAATTTTCCACGGAACACGTTATTTGTTTCTAAAACACCATCGTTTACTATGGGATCTCTTGCTTTTTCTGTTGGATACGTATTGGAAACATTCGAAGGATTTTTACTTTGGTATGCAGTGGTTACATTCGTCTGAGACACCGTTGATTCTTTAAAGATCGTATCAATGTATTTCTTTTTTTCAACTTTATCGATATCGTTTTTAAGTGTGACTGCAGTTAAGCGGGGCTTGTTGTCAAGGACGGGAGAGTTGAGTATCGCATCACAATCAATGGATGAAACAAACGCAAATGTTTTGCCGAACGAACTCGTGGGTGCCTTTGAATCTTGAATTCCCGAGTCAGAAACGAACACACCGCTGTCTCTGTCTTCAACTACGTCTTCCCGGATGGTACGAATTTTGCCGAACGTCGAGGGCACCGAACTGCCAACCACAGAATCTTTCTGGAACGCCACTGGGACGGGCGCTGCGTGAAATGGCTGCGGCGCGTAGATTCCCATTTTCCCTCCCGCAAGCGAGTTCTCCTTCTTCGGGATCTCCTGGTTAACTTTGTAGATCCGCCCATCCCGAGCTGCCTGTTGCTTCAGTTCCAAAAGCATCTCGCTGCGTAGGTGGCGTTGTTGGTTGTAGAGCGAAATGTTCTCGAGCTCCTTGCAGCCCTTGGGGCGGCTCTTCCGGGGCGGCGGCGCCACGTGCTGCTCGTCGTCCGGAGCCGCTTCCGGCCGGGCCGTGGGGCCCTCGGTCTGGACGACCTTCGGCATCCGGTGCCGCCGCTTCAGGCGAGGGGCCGGTTTCGGCGCGGTCTTAGCGACGCCTTGATCTGAAACAAAGTGAACAATAATGTGTTGATTTGTTTACATGATTTTGATTGATTATTTCTTGATTCTAGGCACGTCGACAGCTGTGGTAATTAACTTCTAGGCTGTCCGGGTGACGCCGCGTCGTTGTTAATGAAGCCGACATTTCGCCTGTTATATCGCAGGCTTCTTCAAGGTAGTGACGTTGTTGTCACTACCCTGAAGTGACATCATTACCCTGATTGAGCCTGCGATATGACAAGCGACGGCCTCTCTGACAACGACGCGTCGTCACCCGAACAGCCTAGAAGTCATGAACTCGAGCCGCGGAAGCCTACGTGTACATCTGTGGTAATTAGCCTCGTCGAAGTAGTACCTATTTTTTCACGGAAGGTGAGGGTGATATTCCCCGGCTGAATGGTGAGATCGATGGTCGATCGACCGTTCAGCTGAATGGTGACCTACATGTTAGCGTACAAGTTTCCCTCCCCCAGCTATCTCCTACCACCGAGGCAACGCCGTAGAAGAGACAAGCTCATAAGCTCCCGACGTGTGTGGTAGTGTGCGTCTATGAAAGGGGTGAGAATGACACCAAAAAGAGGAAGGAAAGATTGCGCATGATTGGTGGTCCTTCTATTAGGGAACTTATCTGGCATTGGCCTGGTGTTGATCGGAGAAACTATGGAAAACTACCAGTCGTGACAGTCGACCACTAGAACTTGTAATCGTGCCCAGTCGGGACTCGAACCCTCGAATTCTCGGTCACAAGCACCACAGTGACATTAGTTGATCTCTTCAGGCACCTACGCCGGTTTACATTATTGTGCTCATTCTCGACATTCACATTAATATAAACCCATTAACACGACAGTAGAAAGTGGAGGGAAGCATGTGACATGGTAGAAGGCGTGCTCACTCGTCTGAAGGTTACGAATGTGAAGTGTAATTAATTACGAGAAAATTGCATATTTTTATATTAATAGTCAATTAATAAAACAACAGATACAAGTTCAAGTTTAACATGGAAATCTTTGTCCATTTTATGATTAGCACTAGAGCACGTAGTGGGATCAAATACATTAATAATTCACAATCACTCATGAATGTAACTTCAATAATTGTTACAAACAGAACCACCAATATGTCAAGTCATAAACACTTTTTCAGGACAAAGATCTAACGCTTTCTATCAATTCTACGAATTTCAATGTAAAATGACGACATGTAGTGATATAATGATGGTTATGAGACTGATTATTTTTTTAATATGAATTTCTCGGTGTGTAATGTTTAAATTTCATTTCTATTTCTTTTATGTTATAAAATTGTTACAAAATGTTACGAAGCATTTACGTTTTATTCTGGATCATGGTGTTAAAAGAAAAAGTACTTCAACGCACTAAAACGTCAATGACGCGTTATTAAATGAGATAAAACAGGTTCTACGTATTTCCCAAGTGTCCTCATGAGCCGCACGTTGATTGCTCCGCGTTGTTTTATCAAATCGAGCAACAACAGTTGTTTGAGCTAGCATTTCTACAGAGGCGTAAACCTCCTCTGTTCATATAAAAATGTACAAGCCACTCAATTCCGTTTTAACGTCGGGATTAAAGAGTTACTACGCTGTTGGCGTTTCTTCTCCGCTGGGCTTCTTCAAATCAAACCTCAGCGTAACTTATGTAAGCGCACTTGCGCTTGTCGGCGACCTCGTTACGTTGGCGGTCGGGCTCTGGGAAGGTTGAACCTCGGTCTCCCACGTATGAAATGCAGGTTCTCTTCCAATCCGCCAACTTCTCCTTCCACTACTCAGACGTTTTCATAGCGGCAGACCGTTTTACGAGCCTTCCGCAAAACGAATCAATGCCAGCATTATTTACCTTTCAATACGATTACAAAGTTTTAGAATTAAATAGTATTTGTAGACATTGTATTATTATTATTTAATTGATTATAAGTTCAAAATACCGGATAGCACCCATACTCTTTTTAGGGTATAAGAATGTGCATCAGATTTTCAAGTTTTGAGTATTGTAATGGAAATAGAGAAAAATACTTAGTTTCTAATCGTATTGATATTTTATTATCTTATTGTTCCAATGTAAATCATATGTAATCAACTTTTAGTTGTTAAAATAATTGTTTTGTTTGCGATATTTTGATGTGACAATACAAATATCTAAGATAGGTGTGAAATATTTCGAAAAGAGGGATGTTGTGTAGATGTAACTTAACAAAGCACATTGAACGAATTAACTTTAGATGTCCATTCATTTATAATCAAATAAAGTGAAAACAATTATACATTCTCTTATGATTAACTTTCCCTGAAATTAAGAATTATTACATTATTTGGCAAGTACTTATTGCTTTTACAAATAACTACGTATAGAAATTAATAGAGGATGGTTGATAACATGACATTCAAAAGCCAATTTGGAATTCTATGCTTAACAATAACGACTATATATATATATATATATATATATATATATATATATATATATATAAATTACTTTTCTGGACTTGTTTCGCCCAGCATTACATTACAGATTCAAGAGGGCAACAACGCGCAATAACTTAGGTGCGCGCCAGCACAGGATGACGACTGAGATCTACGTTTGAGTTCATCAATACCTAGAATTACGTATATCTGTAGAAGAGGGAGGACAGTTTATTTTACTTTCAATTGTCTAAACAGATGAGCTGAGTATTCTGACTCCATTTATATAAGTAAATTGGAAACTGATTTTAATTTCGTCTAGGCCTCGTAAAAATATATGAATGCACACATGTGTTCTATATGAAATAGTTATTGGTTTAGTTGCAGTAAACTAAGCATATTATTACGTATTTTTCCAGAAAAATGTAATAATCATGATTAATTTGCACAAGCAAAAGTGAAACATCATGAATTATTTACGTGTTATGCTAAAACTGTGATAGATATGAATATTTGTAGAAAAGTGATTTATTATTGTGGAGAGTGACGGCCTACCGTTGCATTGTGAAGGAATGATTATTTAATTTGATGATAGTTAGTTTGGCAAGAAGCAAAATTGAAGTAAAAAAGTAATGGAATTACTTTGAACGTGTGTCAACTCTGTGTTTCAAGGTTGTTGAAAATATAACAAAAGCGGTTATTTTAGATAATAGAATTGTTTTTTGTCAAAACGGGTTCCGTTGTGATCTCGGATATTGGGAGATATCATAATTGCCTAAGTGGTTAATGACACTTTCCTGTCAATTTCAAACTTTTGTTTATAAATACGTGAGAAGAAAAAAATATTAAAAATAATAAGTTTTACAATGTGGCAACTGACTGAAGGTATCGGTAGTATGGGAGTAATATATAAAATTTCACAAAAAGAATATGCGTACATTTATTTAATTTTATAGACTTGTTTATTATTTTTAGTTATAAAGTTGATGATATCTGAGGGTGGGAAAGCCAGTTAGAAAAAAATATAGTGAGAAAGTGAATGAGGAAGACGAGAAATTTCTTAGTGAGAGCAAGGCAGAGAGAGGTTGGGAAAGACGGAGCGGGGATACAACATAATAGATGCAAGTAGGTTCCTCGGCAGGGCAGGAATAGAAGGAATTCCTCTCTTTGTCTAATAAATTATTGGGATAAATATATCGGCAACGCGGAGTACTTCAGCTAATAAAACCATATTCTAATATTACAACAAATAAATTATGAGGTGCGTTTTGCAAGACAATTCTTTCTGCATACTGCTGAAAACAACGTACCACCTTTCTGAACCTGTCATGCATTATCGACGCCTCTTGTAAGGCTTCCTGCTCTGCGGAAATAGAGTAATCGATGTAGAAGGACAAGGTGAAATGCGAAAACTGCACGAAACTTTTGAATTTCTGAGAACTTTTTACATATATATCCAATTAAATTGTAACCCCTTTTCACCATTTTAGAAAAAAGTTATAGATTTAGAATCGCATATACAAAGGGGTGAAAGTATAAGTGACAATTTATTAATTGTAAGAAATCTGTTTATTTAAGTCAATATCACTGTAAAGTCGTGGTGCTTTATTTTATCATTTAAACCATGGTATTTCAATTGTTCATTAAAACCATGAACATTGCCACTGACATGTAGCCTAAAATAAAAATGTATAAAATTAAAGTAAAATGTATTTTCCTCAAAATATATAAAACGTCACTTAAAATGCTCTGGTTTTCCCCCACTCATGTTATATAGACGATTAAAATGTTAGGCGCAGACCTGGCAGAAGTCGCATTAACCCTAAAATGCCCAATACATACATTCATACATCACAAATTTAACATTTCACGTAAAATACTGAAGAAGAACGTGACAAACTGTACGTGTGCAATGGACGAACGGTTTCCTTAAAATGTTGAATGAACTATAACCAACTAGCAAATCCGCAAGGCTTCTCTCGGCCGTAGGGCAGGCCCTGCGAGGGACGGTGGCCACGCCTTACGTGCGTCGGCTCAGTCCACATCGCTGACGGAGGCTCTGCACCACTCTGGCATCGGGAGCGAATACGCACAGCCAGAAGCCGGTAGTTGGCCAACGCGCCGTGCCCTTGCTCTGCCGTAGGCTCGATGCAGTGTCAAGCCATCGAGAATGCCCGCGAAACCACTGTCAGTAACTCGGGTGAACTGTTATTCTTCAAAGAGCTTAAGCGTAAGTCGAAAGTACTTCAAAGTTCAAGTAGGAACGTACACTATTTGCTCATGGTGTTTTACAATAACCGAGCAACAGGCTCAGAGAGGGTTGCAGGAAAGTAGTAGTGTGTGGTTCGATGAAACTGCATGGATGAGAATTCTATGTAACCATGAGCCCTGTCTGATTTTATCAAGGTCATATCAATCAATTTCACGCGGAAGTGATAGAAGTACCTTGAACCATGGAGGAAATAGATTGGACTTTCCTCTACGATTGAACATTAAACCCCTCATAGTGCGCGATTCTTCCTTCCCTACCACCTCCCATCGTCCATCCCCAGCATTGGGCTCCCATCTCCACTTGACCTGTTGGCCATGACCATCAAAGGCTCCGCCGGTAGGGCAATTTCACGGATGTCAGACCAAGGCTCGAATTGGATAGTGACGCCACAAGAGTAGCGAAGGGAAGAATTTATAAGAAAAAAATTGAAAAAAAGGAAGTAGAAGAAGAGAAAAAAGAGAGCGAGAAAGATAAGAAGAAAAAAGGAGAAGGTGGAGAAGAAGAAATGCGCTGGCGACGCCCCGCGGGCGGCACTCACCAGAGCCGACGTCCATAGTGCGCGCGCCTCCGCTGTGGACTGCGCCTGGCCGAGGGCGCTCCCGCCGTCGCCGCCGCCTCACGTGGGGAAGCCGCGCACGTGACCCAAGCGGATTACGCGGCCCTCGCGCAAGGCGCCGCTAACAGGATGAGCGCGGGGCGCACGCGACGCCAGGGCGGACACCCCCGACGGACTCTACCTCTTCCACTCGTCGGGTTGAAGGTAGTGCGAGGTGGTGTGTGCCAAAGGCGCATGTGCTCCCATTCCAAGTGCACCACACAATACACAAGAACACATGCCGCGAGACCGGTCGGGAGGTGAGAGCTTGTTCCGTCTGGGGCCGTGCCCCGCTGCTGGGAGATACCTGGTTTGGGGAAAACCCCTTTCGCTGACGGTAAGTCGGCGTCAGATATCACTATCCAGTGGGGAAGATCAGTCCACCTACGGAGGAGAAAACATACACTACACTTACGGGACTAATGACTCTGGTACCTTACGTGACCGGAATCAATGTAATTAATCAAGCAAAATCCAGATGCACAATGCGCAGAGACAGAAAATGCGTATCTTTGCTCATCGTTTGACTCCTTTCTGTGCTTGGACAATGCGTATACTATTGAACTGTCATGGCTTTTGGTTATAAATAGAAGCGTGTATTTGCAAAATTAACAAAACCAGACAATATGATTTACCAAAACGTAGAACGCAGACTACTCAAGAACAACAAATAAAATACTATTGTATAATATCGTTATAAATTTTCTAAAAGAAATGCAGTAGGATCACACAATTTTGTTTGTCCCGTGAAAGAAATACGATCACAAGAAGAGATGCCTCCGTGAGTGTCTCCATTAGCATAGAGAGGAATGTGAAAACAGTTGTCTGGCTACCGTCTTGGTAGATCGATGTAACCCGTCTCAGTCAGCGCTCAAACTCCAACATAGCAGCTTTCAATAGGAGAAACACGCGAGAATGACACAGGGTGAAAGCTCTTGCGAATAATGCCCTTCCGCACCAGACAGTCTCAAGATGAGCAAGAGGATTTTGGCTGAGATAGGCAACGCACGTGACGACGTCTTCATGTAAAGTACGCCATAAAATGAAAAATATCACTTTTAAATTCAAGGAGTCGCGACATCAGTCAGATAGGTTGGGGATCGAGTGTTAGTATGTGTGAGAATGTTTGAGTTCAGAATGATAATTCTGTTAATAAGCTAAACTGGTGGTGCTAAAACCACACATATGTTCTTGCCTTTAGTAAAACTTATGTTATACCTTTTATACTAGTGATGTAATACAATTATTTAAATAAATTATGAAACAGAATTTTAATCATTTAAAATTTTAGCTATTTCCTTTCTGTCACATGAAGTCCCTGGGACAGTTTCAAAACAAATGAATAGCTCCAAACGTTTTGATTAAATTTAATTGTTCAGGTCGAATGGTGCAGGTCTCATTTTCGTTAAAACCTTTATTTATCTAAAGTTACAAAAATTCAAAACTTTTCTACAATCTAATTTCAATCCACCAAAATTTATATTTGTATTATATCCATCAAATTTAAGCTTTGGTGAAAATATGGTTAATATCGAAGGAAATATTTTCTAGGAGTGATGGTATTTCCATTGCTCCCAGTACTCCGAAAGAAATGTAAGAACTCTTGTTTAAAAAAAAAAACTTGTCGCTCGATTTGAATGAAGCGCGCTATGCGCACGGTGTTGTTGACTTGCGCGTTTGCCTCTAAAAAGCGCGCAAACGGTTGCCTTGAGAATAATGGCTTGTTATTGTGCATAGTTTTTACGTGTACATAATTTCAACATTTAAGACTTATTTGGAGGAAGTATATTGTACACAAAATACTATGAATATATAACAATTTTGTATTATACATTTTAATTACTGCAATTTATTGTCAATTTCAGTAAATTAGTAATTGGTAGTCATAAAAATTTCTGAACAATATATAGTGTAATGTAGTGTAGCCATATGCATTAACATTTTCATGTATAATATGATATAAAAATATGTCTAACACAAAGATATGGATTTTTGTTAACCCTGAGATCCAGCACCACTGAAAGGTACGCGAATAGAAGCATTGTGTAAATTTGCTACTAGATACGTTTTCCTAAAAATAATGTTATTCTACGGCTTTTCTCTGATAAAGAAGGCAAATTATTTCCTTGTATACATAACTTATTCAGCTGTATAATTTTACCAAATTTATATTCAATTTATTTATATCAATAATTTGCGAATACACTACTTCTGATTCAGCATTGTTAACACAATCGTTTGGTCCAGGCAAAATATTTATAATTCTTTAGACTAATCTTGGAAGACTTTTTGCAGGGTGTTGTCTCCATGTAGTGGTGCTATCTCTTCCAACAAAACAATTTTCTTCCGGTTCAAGATCATACACCAGGTGAGAAACATTTTCTCCGTCAATCTCGTAAGTTGAACCGTGATCTATATCATCACTATTCATATGTTCAGCCACCTCGCTCTCAGAGAAATATTCATTTGACAGGAAATCCTCATCTAATATTTCTTCCATTTTCTGAGGTTCCAGGAATTCAATTGACTTTTTCCGTCAATCGATTTTTCTGTATAAAGGGCCCACAAAACATGGATTCTGTATATACCAAGTGTTAGAGGATTGTTTTCTATATTTAGAAAATTAATTTATCCACTTTTTCCTTCACAATAAGAGTTTTTAGATAAGAAATACGCCGTTTTCTGGCGCACGATTACAATACTTTCTCTTCTTACGTTAGTATATGCGAGAAAGTAAAAAACAGTGTAAAAATAGATGGAGTAACGTAATTAAATACTTGCTAATTTCAATCAATATCGAAGGTGTTTCACTGTTTTTAAATTTTTGGCGAGGTTCTGGGTATCTAACTTAAACATACACGTCTCACATGGCCGAAGGCTGCGTAATCTTATGACAATTTCTGTGCACATTATGAATTTGTGCTATAAATATGAAAAGTACATTGATAAAATTTCAATCTTAAAAATTTAAGTTTGTGGCTTTTAAATTTTTAGTGTGAAAGAAACCTGCATTTTCTTCAATTTTTTCTAGGAAAATTATTTAGTAACATTTTACGTTAATATATTTATTCAATTCTCGAATTCGGGACTGTGTTTCAACCTGAAGTTTGCTTCCTTTCAAAAAATGAACAATTAGAATCTACAAATTTTCCGAAATATTCCGGGGTGGTTTTGAAAACCTTGATGAGCTACTCATTCAAATTAACACAAACAATTATTCTTCAATTTCATTAGAATTATTAATACTGTTGTAGTATCTTAGTAATTTTAATCTTTATTAGTTCACATGTCCGCAATTTGGTACAATTGTGCTGAATTCTAATAATGCACAAAGTATTCAGGGACGTTATTCGACCTGCATTGGATCGGATCAGTTACCTCACTGTAGTTCTAATACGAACAAATGGAAATGCATTACTTGTACGGTACGTATGTGTTTCCCAACCAAATTGCGTCTGGTATAGAAGTCAAAATTAGAGGGAAATTGAAAAATAAATGGCATTGTCATTGGCACGAAATGAGTTTTTTTAGATACTAAAGGGCATGAAATACCAATACAAGCACATGATATCTTTCACCGTTTTTTACCAGTCTTTATCCTCATCATTGGAGAGGGCACTGAATTCCTGTACCCGAATATGATTCGGCACAAAAGACCAGTTGCGCTGGTGTGTCATGAAGATGTCCTCTTTTTTATAAAAGTACTCTCATTTCATTTTTAGTGGTATCAAACAATCACTCGCAAGGTGATTAATACATAAGCGAAGAAAAATGGGCTTTGAAATTTCGCTAGATAAGGGCTCAATATTTTTAAATAATGTATACTATTTTAAAACAAATCTTATTTTTCCAACAGAATTTTTATTTTTAAAAGATATGTTAAATATTTTAATATTATTACAGGGCACTATATTTTGATCATATGTACGTTTGTTTGAGATAATAATTTTGAGTCTGCTCACACTAAATAAATGTTGGACGAATGAAAATTGATTCTAGGACTCGCAGCTTCATAATTCATCGCCTTACATCAATTCTGCAGAACCCGGTTGCGAACATATGCGTTGCTAATAAATCACCAGTCGCTGTCTGTTGGTGGCCTTCGGAAGAAGATACACATATGGAAACATATTTCAGCCAGTATTCTGAAGATTGCCATGACTTATTACATGATCCTCACTATTTACTGAGTTGTTAGACTTCTGTAGCATACATTCAGATTCTATCTTATTCTCGATACTGAATTTCTGTAGGAAATGAAGTACTCCCAAGGGAGATCGTAGCACGAACATACCAAAAATTTGACTTGTATATTACAAAGTCAGGAAACTCGGGAGATATGCCCCTCCTTCTAGTAACACATTTTCCCTAAATTCCTTTTATAATAATATTTATTTATTATTATTTTTTTACATAATTAAATCACAATAGTAAACTAGGGGTGCAGCAACAGCACACAGTTTCTCGTAATACTATGTCGTTATCGTTATTCAAAATTTGTCTACCTTTCTCTTCAAATATTACTTTCAAAGTGGACATTTTTTATTGAAACGTTTAAATGAAAAAATATTTTTATACAGCCACTACTATAATCAGCTCTTTCACATGTCTAGTGTTCTAAAAGTATAATTTTTAGCTCTAATGCTACAAGTGAGGCGATGTCCAAGTGTTCTGATGAACCTGAGAAGGCAACAAAGAAAACAAAATACTTTCGTCTGACCGGAATGACCAAAAATACAAAAAGGACAAAAAAACAAAAAGGGAAAAAAGGGGAAAAGGGGAAAAAGGGAAAAAAGGGGAAAAGGGAAAAAGGGAAAAAGGGAAAAAGGGAAAAAAGGAAAAAGGGACAAAAGGTACTAAAAGGACAAAACGACAGTAAGGCTGTCTAAAAATAGTGTATGACGCACGTGGTAAAAGTTGTTTTATTTTGCTCGAAGGATTGCGCCAATCGGTCTATTGGCAATGCGTCGCTACCTTTCCTACTCTCCAAATATGTTCGTTTTAACATGGATTACACATTATTCCTCGTCTAAACATGTAATGATAAATGATCTATTCGTTTTCACATAAAAGAAACTCCCAAAATTCTCTTTATTTATCGAAGAACAAACGCTGGTTTCCATTCTTATTCAGAAATCAGCATGTAGGAAAAAGTATGGCGACGCTTTAACATGCCGTGAAATGGTCAGTCCAGGGTCAAGTAGCACTTCTATGTATGTGTGTGTGTGTGTCTTGACAATCGGAATAGTATGCCATTGGTATCTTATAGTGGGGAACCTTCCTTTACATGCTCACGACGCGCCAGGAGCGGTGCAAACGTGTGCCTTAACAACCATGGACACAGATTCTGCCGCGGCGATGGTGATTTTGGTACCATGAGCTTACAACTTTAAGGGGTGCTTCTGCATTTCTTTTAAACTCCCTGCGGTAGTGCCCACGCGTGATAATCACTAGATCTCCACCATAGGCAAAGGACATTATCTCCGAGGCGGCGAGGAGCACAAGAAGGGTGTTTATTGTTAGGTTCCGAAAAAATGGGCCCCTGTGGACAACCTGAGGACAACTTGTGTCGCAATTCATCCCCGTATCTGAGATAAGGTCATATCTGCCCTCCAAAGAACTCTTATACATTTTGTAGTTGCTTGTCAACACGCCAATGGAGAAGCTGGGCAAATATGTACGGCCACCATACATTGTCCCAGCGTGTGTCCATTCTGTCCACACATTCTCTGTGTGTGTACATCGTGTGATTTTAATAGTATCCCCTAAGACGCTCATTGTGAACACTCACCTAGGATATGATGAATCGATGTTTCGTGTTCTAGATGCACCAGTCCATCAGGTCCTGTTTATAATGCTGAGCATTAAACGGTCCATGTCCCGACAGCATTTGAGCGAGTCGGCGAAAGCGTTGGACGCAGGGCGAGTCTGCTTATGATCTATTGATAGTTTGAAATATTCTGCCCTAAACGACCGTGTAGAACAGGATGTGAATTGGGCCGAACATGGCCTCGCTCTGATGGCCCCGTAGTGGCCGCGCCGCGCTCGTTCCAATCGCGTTCGACGGGCCGTGGAGCCCTGTGATCTCCTTTGCCGCTTTCGCTCCTTTGCTCCGGAGGCTCTGGCTTTCGGTCGATTACCTTTGCCCTCCGCGGCCCGAAAATTGCCTTTTATCTACGTCTTACCACTTACCTCGCATCAAACGATCTCGCTTCCCCCGGCCTCCCTCATCCGTGTGTTCCGTCCTTGACTTAACACCGCCAACACAAGTTGTTCTACGGGATGGAGGCGAAGAATATATCCTTGCCTAGAGTAAAAATCCACACATGCCCAATCGGAAATGTTCGCATGGAATTATTTATTTCCAAACACCAGGCAATATTGACCAAACCTCGCGCGGGTAGCAGGTCACGTGAGCCACTGATTAAATTTTCGAACCTGTTCGCCAGCGGGTTAGCGTGAAATGCAGACGTGTCAGAAAGGAGCTTTCTCGGGGGGGGGGCGCTTCTTTTGCTTAGGCGAATGTGTCATCTTACGCTGGTGACACGAATAGCATTTGCCCGCGCGTCCCCCTTTGCGAAAACTATGTGTGAGTGGGCGGTGTTGTTCAGGGATTGGTAATCATATGATTGTGTATATTTAATATTTTATTAAATTAAGATCTCAGTAATAAATAAAAACTCTTGTCAAAACTGTTATCATACACTTTTCAACTCAGGGACACGCTGGGGACCCTGTACAATGGTCTAAGGGAGACATTTAGAAACTGTATAAAATCTTTAATTCTTGCAAAATTGTTAATGCGCTTATTAATCTGTAACATCAGGAATGCTCCTCGCTTTTGAAATTTGCAAAAATTGTAAGGTAACTGATACATTCATACATCCTTACAGAAGGTATTGGTCCTAACACGTGGTGTAGCCAGGAGAACGTGAAACTGGATGAAATCCTGATCGAGATGGGGATCATTGACCCAAAATCTGGTAGTACACTACTTGTTACAGTTTTTTAGAATTATACAATCCAAATGATAAATAATACATTAAATGTAATTGTTAAAATTAACATTATTTTCCTTTTAAATGTTTGGTATCGACTTTAATTGTATAGAAGCAGTTGTGCAGCAGAAGAGATTTTTCTTGGGACTGAAACTTTTGAATTAAATTAATGGTTTAATGTCAGCTGGCTAGGTGTTGTAACATTCACATGCTAAGTATACTCCCACCCTATAAGTCTCACAAACTCCAACTGCTAGACAGAACCATCATGAACCCCTTGAAAAATGATAATTGTGAAGCTATAAACTGGGCAATTTATCACGAGATTCATGCATTGTTCGTTTTCGTCTTTTAATTCAAGAAGTTTTTTTTATTGCACACTAATCAAATACTCAGTTGTTATTTGTATAATGCAATGTACTTTTTGTGACAAGAAGGAACGTATCTTTGGTTAATAGTTTTGACTAAAACTCCTTTAAAAATATTTTACCATTATTTCTTTGTTTGATACCTCCCCTCCAATATTTAGACATGAAAATTGTAAACGATTTTTGCTATCCCCAAATAAACATATTATTATACTTCCAAACCAAACACCTTTTCTAAAGTGTGTGAGTAAATGATTGAAGTTTTATATTCTGTATTTAACTAATAATTTTAACTATTTAAGAGTTACGAAATCGTAATTAAAGCTAAGGTGACCGATGATCCCATCTGTCCTTCTAATAATATAAACGTAAAACTAGTGGTGCTGTAGAAAGGTACAGTCTTTCTCGCACTAGTTAGTTTTCTAATTCCTTTTCTCTGCTCTAGCTTTTCGGTCTTGGCCCATTGTCTTCCCGGCTGAAATATATCGTCAACCAGAGAAAATATTTTTGAAATTTTTTACTCTATTTTTTGGTTTCCTAATTGAAGAACCGAAATACTACTTCTGGAAAATTGTAAAAGAGTAAATACTCACCCAAGGAAATTTCAAACTTTGGCAATGTTTTAAAACAGAGTCAACAAATAAAATCGGTTTTAGGCCACATTTATTGCCGTGTTTCACTCTATTTTTACAATACATTTAAAGAAAAAATTGGAGCTATCTTTGAGAAAATTTGGAAATGTATTAAAGGCTTTATATGTGATAAGATAAATTTATTTGAACTACAAATGGGCATAACCCGGCGACAGCTAATTACATAAATAAGATAATACAGCTAACATGCACATTCTATAATGATAGTAATAAGAATACAATAAAAAATAAAAATAACATTAATAATAAAAATAATAATGATATAAAAACTGTGTAATTCATAAAACATTTAAAATACCTTTAAAAATGAAATATCTAGAATCAAACTCCACACTGAGTTTCCTCTGCACTTCACTTTACTTCAGTTCACTATGACCCTTTAATCACGACCTACATTATTTCTCTGTTCTACAATGCACGACACCTCACTTCACAATATATTAATTATGCTTCGCTCTATAACCTGCTATTCTTAGTTAAGTCCCTCATTTATTTAGTGTTACCCTAAATTAATTTCCTAAACCGTTGAACGTTATGAGGAAATGGTTCAAAGGTTTTTGCAGGCAATGCGTTCCATTCTTTTATCGATTTATTCGATTTGTAAAAGAAAATTTCCCCACATCTGTTCTCTATGGTCTTAAATTTATGTTATACCTGTGATCCCCCCCTACTGATGTATGTTGGAATACTTAGCCGCCTATTTCTTTCTTTCCAAGCTAGATAAGCTTTATACAAAGCGCAGAACCTTGCTGCTGATTGCCTATTTTCGAGTGAATCTCATTTTGCCATTTTCTTGTCCCTGAAAGTAAATTTAGCCGCCCTACGCTGAATTCTTATTAATTTTTTTCACTGCATAATTTTTTTCGGATCCCAATAAATTGTTCCATATTCCATTATCGGATGAGCAAGCCATAAATAAGCAATTTATAAAAAATAGAGCAATTTATAAATAAGCAATATAAAGAACTTCCCAAAAATAAAGAAAGTTATTCAAAAATGCAGAGTTTTGAGTGAGGTCAGATCGACCGGAGAGTATTCAGTTTCTAAAAAATCATAAGCATAATTTAGGAGCTGGTGATTTTATCAGACGGATAGACAGATGAACGGATGTTTTGAAAACAAACCAACACATTTTTTCGGTATTTGATGACCCTCAAATACAATACCCCTCATGTCTTTCCGTTGAAATTTCGAAATCAATTTTCCGCAGCATTAAGTTACAACGTGGACATCCCCATCGTTCAGGAATGGAATCCGGGGCTGAGTAGTGGAAAGCGAGCACGCTGACCAAGAGCTAGCCAGGAGCCCGCGGCATTATATTACTATCTCTAAATTACGTATATTATTATTTATATATACGAACGTATACCAGTAAGTAAGTATCAGTGCTTTCTCGTATTAGTTAGTTTTCTAATTTCTTTGGTCTAGCCTAGCTTTTCACTCTTGTCCATTCTCTTGCAAGATGCCATCTATCGCCACCCAGAGAACATTTTTGGAGAATTTTCGCAATTTTTCAATTTACCTAATGGTAGAACTGAATAATTACATGAAGAAAATTATAGAAGAGTACCTCCATGTCTTATATGGGGATTTTTGTTGATTAATTTGGAGCTTTTTTCAATAATAATATTATTACGTCAGCTATTAATTCAGATAAAGGTGAAAAATCTGTGGTGTTCTAACGTTCATTCTTTTTTGATTGATGAACTTTGTAAATATTAATTAGGAAACTGAAATGCTTTATATAATTTGAGTCTCACCAACCTTTTTTTAAGACATGTGTTGGGTATTTTTTTTCGAGGAGTAGGAAAAAATAAGAAAGACTTATAAACAGTTGTAATTAGAATGTACAATCCTAAGTTCAGAAAAAAAAGTTTTATAATGGTGTTGTGATACAAAGATTTTTTCAGATGTGCGTGTATAGAATTTAAGGTTTGAGGTGTTTTTATTTTATTGCCTACTTTTTAAAGATTTTAGGTATTGTTGAGTTGTGTGATTGAATTTACTTTGCATAAATTTCTGTTATGTACACGTAAACGTCCGCGGTTCGAGTCCCTGTCTTCTTGGCTGTCCGGGTGACGCCGCGTTGTTGGCTCAGAGGCCGACGTTTCGCCTGTCATGTCGCAGACTTCCTCAGGGCAGTGACTCACTACCAACGATGCGGCGTCACCCGGAGAGCCAAGAAGTCATACATTTCTTTTAGTTTATTTTTTTGTGTGAAACGAGATTTATGCAAGAAGAGAATACAATCTTTGCACTGTTGGACTTAAGAAAAACTGATATTGCAAAAAGTTCTTACTTATATGTTTGTGTTCATCGAACACTGCACACTCATACAGACAACTCCTTAATATAAGATTGGCTCATGATTGTAGAAACCCTGAATAAAATTAAATTCTATCTAAATGGCTATGTCAATCAGGGGTAGGATACATAATTAACGAATGAAATAAAATTTGATCTCAATAAAACATTTAATTACAATTTTGCATGTTTTGAGTGTAATAACAATACCTGAACTTAAAACCATGACCTGCTATCTAAATGATGCACGTTTTGCTCAACGAGGATTTCATCATAAAGAGCATTTCATCATAGGAAGTCTGAAAACTGTGGGTTATAAAATATTCCCTTCCAGTAATAACTAAAAAGTGATTGGTTAACGCCTTAGCAGATTCGATACTTTAACAAATCTATCTGCGTGCTTAAATACTCTGCGGATTCCTATTATCTTCTCAGCACAGGCACGTGTCAGCACAGTACTTGCTGATCTTCCATTTCACGCCATCCACGTTCCTCTCATTCTTGCCTTCTTACCGAGAGTTTTTGTTGGTCCCATCCGTCATTTAGTTTTTCGATGGAACATGAGGGATTTTCTTTCTTTAAGTAACTTTCTTTTAAACGTCCCACTTTCCATTAGCTAACTTCAGCTTTTCTCTCGAGACTAAGTGAAGACGTCAAGAAATTTTCTGCTGATGCGACTAATAGTAATTAAGAGAAAGGGCAACTACTGTAGAATTTGATGGGAGAGGATGTCTAAATGTATGGATGTTGGAACGTTTGATAATGAGAACTTTCTGAATTACAGTTTTTATTTTCTTTTGGCTGAAAATGTGGAAATCGTAAAATGCTGTATAATGCTCTGGGGGTTATTGATGCAGGAATAGCAACAAAGTTCAACCAATAGACGGCGAACATAATGTAATATAGATACATCAATACATTATATCTAACGCAACTTCAGTGTAATGCAACGTAAAAATCTAGAAGTTATACGACTATCATGGAAAGAACATTCATTTACTGACTAATATTTTACAATAAAAGAAAAAATGAAAACTATCAGTGGCGATATAGTGCATAATAGTAATTTAAAATAAGTATCTCTGAAGAGAAGTTGGGCATAGAAAATTATCACAATCACTAATTAGACGTGAAAACCAATTAATTGCATCCCCGTCTCACCCCGTCCCCCACTCCATATTCCCTCCATAGTTTGCTACAATCATCGTTCCTACTAGCGCCAGGTTACATTAACAATTGCCAATTTTAATTACTTTAACAAATTATAACAATATTAGATATGAAAACTATTGGGTTTAAGTCATATGATGTATATAAGTTTTCTATTGGGTTTTCGCCAGATATCTGCATAGTTTGCACCAGAGATTGCAAGCTGTTGCGAACGTATTTTGACCACCAACTGTATATCTACTTCTGCCTTAATCATAGTGCGGCTTGAATCATGTTTTAGTTTCTTGACAGGTGCTTCAATCTATGCGACAACAATTATACTACTAGAAATTTTACTCACTTAAGTGAAAGAAAGTGCGAAAATGTTTGTGAAGGTGTATCGTTGTTGAGTAAAATTAAAATAAAATGTTTTAGTAAAAAAAAAACTTTTCATTTTACAGTTAATTTATTCACAACTTCACTATTGTGTTTTAAATAACATTTCACCTAAATAACTGGTTATTGATGAGTATTTTGTTATACCAAATTTCAGTTTCACACGTAACCTACACTGTTGAGAAGGATGCGTTCGGAAACGCGTTCCATCATCTACTATGGATCAAAACAATGTCCTATGCCACTGATCAATTATAATATATACATATTACAATTACAAGTATTCATTATTTTTATATACCAGTATTCCTTGAAGAAAAGTGGTAAAAAATACACCCTATTCAACCCGAGCCAATGGAAAAAGTGATTGAAGCTGTTGATATACCTGCAAGGAAAAGGATATCTGTAAGAGAAGGTTGGAAGTATTTCAATGTTAAATTTGTTACACTTGCATCTTTATTCTTTCAAAACAGCTGGCGCAACAAACTTTGAATATAAGGCTAGATGTAATGTAAATTAGGCATTTCCAGAACAAGATAAACTAAAATTAGTTGAATGTATTAAAATGGCAATAAAATATCAATTTCGAATCCCCTACATTCTCTAAATGTTAGTAGCATTTACTCTGACACACATGTGTACTATGAGGAACATAGATTAAGAACGTTTCTTTCTCAGATTTGTTCTGTATTATCCACAAACTAACATTGTGTCAAGAAGGTCATCACTATACAAATTAATTAATCAACAGCTTGATTGTGATTTCACAGGTTGGCTTTCCAGAAGAACTAAAATTAGACGAATGTATTAAAAAATTGGCAAAATGGTCAGATTATAATCCTCTACATTCACTACAAGTCGGTGACTTGTATTCTGAGACTCTTTATACACACCTTACAAGCGAGCGTGGATTAAGGAAAGTCACAGACTTATTCTGTCTAACCCGCGTACTAACACTGTGCATGTGTATTTAATTGTCTGCCCGGGTGACGCCGCGACCATGGCAAAGGTGCTGACGTTTTGCCCTGAGGAACGTCGCAGAATGGCGCCCGAAACGTCGGCACCTTCGCCTTGAACGCGACGTCACCCGGACAGCCAGTTAGTGGCTCCAGCCGCAGAAGCCTACGCTCTCACTGCGCGCGAGGACCTGTGTCTCCCCGAGGCAGCCGATCAACGGCTGGCTGGCCCAGGCGTGGGCGCGTCGCGGGCGGTGGTGCCGGGCGCGGCCGCGCGCGCGGGGAAGAGGGCGTGGACGTCGATCCACGGGCGCAGCGCCGGCACGGCGACGAAGAGGCCGCAGGGCCCGCTGCCGGGCGCCACCAGCAGGCGCCAGCTCGCCACGCCCACCGCCGCCCCGCGCACCAGCAGCGGCGCGCCCGCCTCGCCCTGCGCACGCATTCGCCCCCCCCCCCACAACACACATTATTTTGCGAGGCAGGATGAGCAGGGGGGGGAAACGAAACCACCGACAAAATATAAGGTAAGTGATGCGAATATGGCCAGGGCAGGTAATATGGCCAAGTAGCTGATACGGTGTTAGCTGAAAAATTTTCCGATTGATGTGCAAGCATGCAGTCTGGGAGAGTGTAAGAAGTGCGTTAACACCCTACCGGAATGGTTGATTCGGGTATTCGCACAATGGAGCTTTTATTTTCAAGAACGCGCGGAAGGCGCTCTGTTAAAAGAATTTATTTCAGGCCTTATTTTTGTAAGATTAGATTGTAAGAGTGTAATTTATATTATACGAGTATATTAGTATAGCTAGCCCTAGGTCTTGCTACAAGAAACAAGTTAATTTGGCAATGGCCATAAAACTTGCATTTGGGCATATTACCTTCAAATTACAATGTTTTAGTAAAATAAGAACAAAATATTTTTGAATCACTTTTTTATGATACATCTATTTCAACTTGAAGCAAAAGTGTTCAATTTCATCATGAGGCTGATAACTTAGCCAAATGTTGCAATGTGTAAACAGCAAAATTTGAGACGTTTAACGCATATAACTGTTATCACACACAGTTTTCTGAAATAAACGAATTGACACTTTAAGAACTCTATTTTAATTAAATATTCACGGTCATTTTCTGAAAATGCTAAATATACCGTAATTACTCAAACAGGAATAGAAATAATATGAACACGTCATCATAATAAGCAATCACCGTGAACATTAAGAATAAACGACATCTGTATCTAATACTACTGCCACAATAATAGTCAATTGCAACCGGCTCAACATACGATAAAATGCTTCTTAATATCTGATCTCACTCGATAAATGTAATGAAACGCCAATAAAATTAAGTAGTCAAATAAGCGCATTGTACCACTTTACCGAGAGAATAAATGCATTCGAGGAAGTTCTTACAAGAATAAAACAAGTCCAAAATTCCATATTTCGAGATATTTCATCATGTTATTCTCTAAAACTGACACTTTTTGCTGCTACAATTTTTATTCGGAAGGTACCCAACACATTGAAAGATGTAAGGCGGAGCAAAATTATAAATGCATAACTATACACATCGACCCTACGAGGTTTTTGGTGCATCCTGAAAAATCTCGAATTTGGACTAGTTTGGTTCTTGTAAGAAATCCTTCTTTTATACAGACTGATTTTTTAAAATTTATTTTCATTTATTTACTTATTTTAAACTTTTACTCATCTTTCAACTATTTATAGCTGGATCTCAAGAAAACGTGCGCAGATGATCTTCTCGGCCATACGTCACAAACAGTTTTTACTGGTTTTTTTACTAAATAAATGTAAATATAAATATATTCTCCGTCGATTCATCGACAAGTTTCACACGTTAAGACTCATCAGCGCATATGACGCACTCCGAGAGACAATGTTTTAAGAAAGAAAGAAATAAAAAAAGAAAAAGAACAAAAAAGCTGCCGAAAAATACGCTAAGACTTATTGTGCATACGAGAGTGGTGAAAAGGGTTGGAGGATCAGCTTTACCACGTAAGGGTCCTTGTCGCTGTCCCCCGTGAAGCGGGCGCACAGGGTGAGGGGCGAGGCGGGCGGGCGCGCCGGGTCCAGCGCCGCGCACTCCTCGCGAGGCAGCACGTGCACCGCCACGCGCCGCAGCGCCCGCGACCGCTCCCTGGGGTCCTGCGCACGCACACACGCGCGCACGCTCGCTTCCCTTGCGCCCGGGCCTCGACTTTTATGGCTGATCTATCAGTACGTCCGGGCGCGTCAACTGGTAATGTCAATATTCCTGTATGTGTAGAACATGTTTTCATTGTGGTGGGGAAGTGACGGTGATCTTCCATCGCGGAATGTGCCGACGTACCCGTCGGCTTGCGGGGTATTCCCCAACCAGGTATCTCCCAGCAGCAGGGCATCGATTGTCCCACCCTGGACGAGCACTAAGCTCTCGAGTGTCCCCCCACACGTGGGGTAATGTAGTGCATGTAAATGTATGTGTGGGTAAGTAAGGAATGGGTGAGGACAAGGAAGGGGAAGGAAATATTGCACGCGGGTCGTGAACCGTTTGTTAGGGTACTGCTCGGGCATTCTTCTGATATTGATCGGACAAAAAGGAAAACTACAGATCAAAGCAGCCGGATGCTACTGGACCTTTGAGCTATGTAGCTTATGTCGAAAATCCTGCCACCGTCGGGAATCGGACCCTAGGACTACCAGGTTAGAGGTAGGTCCTAGGGGTCCGAGGGGTCCTAGGGCCCTGGAGGATAATTCTAGCTACCGGTTTCTCTGATCGGTAGCTTTACGTGGTTTCTCCGATCAACACCAGGCGAATGCTGGAGCAGCAACTTAACAACAGGACTTTCCCCCCTCTTCCTTGTCCTATCCTCACTTCTTACTTATACGCACTTACATTTATTACCACACACGTCGGGAAACAAATAGGGAGCTTAGTGCTTGTCCCGGCTGGGACGATGCCTCGATTGCGGTTGTTACCCCGTGGATGGGGAGAACCAGCAACCCAACTAGTAGGTCGACGCTAGATATCTTCTTCCAACTAAGGAAGAATATCGCCATCCCACCTCTCGCAATGAAACACATGGAGTTCACTTACGAAACTAATGACTATAGACGTTACCGTGACTGGAAATAATCACTCAAAGAAACTTTTAAACTTTATCAACTTATGAGTATACTTAAAAAAAAGGAAAATGTAAAGAAAAAATTGCAATATCTTATATACAATATTCCCTTAAAAATTGTCATTCACATTAAAAATAAACTTTTTATGCTACTTTCTCATTGATGCAATGACTCACCATACACAATTTCAAATTATCTGTTATGAAGGATTGCTTGTCATCATTCAACGCATACTTGTAAAGACAAAAGTTTCGTTTAAGACAACACGAATTCAAATGCTTAGACTTTATAGATACCACTGCTCTCGTTCCCGCAGATAATCTTACAGATACTTCTCCTTCAAGATCTGCATTTACGTTTTTCACCTTTGCGAAATCAGGATTGCTTTGAATTTTCGAGCGCTTTGACGAGAACACATTACCACACAACCTGATATTTCGTTTCTTGAATCAATATCAATGATATTCATCCCCTTGTTTAGTAAAAAACTTGCACCTACTATATTTTCGCTAGTAGAAGTAAAGGTTGCAAAGTTTGTTGCTGCATTTAATGCACTTTGAGATACGAATCAACCCAAATGTAGAAATAAATTTTCTTAAGCAATTTTTGTATATAATATTTAGTTTTTAAAACTTTACGATCCTCCTTTAGAATTATAAATAATGCTAGCCTTTTTTAGGATCTATAGGATTTACGCATTTGGCTCAGAAATGATTGAAACATGTACATTAAAATAATGAATTTGTGAAGTCAGGCATAAAATAAGTGAAAACCTGATATAGGAATGGAAATGGTTCATCTAATATTACTACATAATTCCTTTTATAGATATCAAAAGCTCATTATTGTTAACATTTACTAACCTTAGTGTGTCCCCAGCCGCAGAGTTCAGCCTCATAATCTGCTGGTTCTGGATCTCCAAACTCGGCCAGTCTTACAGGATATAAATCCTGGGATATGAAGAACTCAGGTCTTACCTGAAAACAATAAGAGAGCTATAATAAATAAAATGGAATAAATTATAAAAATAACGATAATAAGATAATAATAGAAATTATTTTCTTTTTGGTAGATTGACCAATGAAATTTATTAACTCAACAACATATTCACACACTCGTATAATGTGCCTAACATTTTAATCGATACATTTCTTATTTAAAATATAGTTTTGTCAAAACTCAAGTAATTTCCATATACTAAAAATGTGTCCAGTTATCCAGTTCATTATCAATACGTGCATGTTACGTGAGAAATTTTGTTCGCAAAAACGAATGTTTGTAAATATTGGTACTTTGGTATTTGGTTGGCGGGAAACCTCTTTGCAAATAAATCAGAATAATGTGGTGGCAATATTTGGTGATGCATTATTCATTACTATTCATTATTCTGCGCAACACACATATTCATAATGAAATTCCATTAGTCAAGTCACGCTCATCGATGTATTAACACCAAAACTGAGCGCAACAAATGTATAATTGTAGAGATTGCACGTTAATCGTAATACTTTTGCGTTGAGAAATAGTGATCAAAGTTAACTTGAATTGCGATAAATAACGAAGAAGCGATGATAATGCAATAAAATATAATTTTCATATTTTAGTAAAATTTTATTAGTTGCGTAGATCTGGTGTCTCTAATATTATGGTGAATATTTGTTAACACTTATTCTTTATAGTTTATTTATTTTGGTATGAAATCTTTCATTTGGTTTTTTGTTTGGTGGTGACTCACGTATTTTCTTTTGTGATCATAAATGTTTGTAGAGGGCAAGATAAGTGTGAGTGAAGTGTTTTAGAGAA
The DNA here is from genome assembly GCA_017312745.1 of Gryllus bimaculatus. Taxonomy (NCBI): domain Eukaryota; kingdom Metazoa; phylum Arthropoda; class Insecta; order Orthoptera; family Gryllidae; genus Gryllus; species Gryllus bimaculatus. Next base: position 4,883,286 of record BOPP01000089.1, read on the forward strand.
CAGTGCATTGACAGTGTAAAGAAAGATGCTACCTTGGATATGAAAAATGACCCGTCATTGACTGAGGTGATTTATGATTTAAACAGTTCAATTCATTCTTGAAACACTAACTTGAATTATTACATTAACATAAATTAACTCTAGTATTAGTGAAATTATTCTTTTTAGCAAAGAATATCAATCACATGTATTGTCTTTAAATATTACCAATTTGAAAATCATTGATTTAAATTATGAAAGTAATTGCAGTATAAAATTATGAAAGTATGCAGTATGCAAATTGCAGTATGAAATTATGAAAGTATGCAGTATGCAAATTATGAAAGTAAAGCAGTGAATATAGGAAAAAATCTCTTCGAGCATTTCATATTTTACCTACTCTATTATTTTAATATAAAATATATATTTGTAAATATATAACTCACTAGGAATAAATTATGTAGTGATCGTCAAATCATTTTAAATGTAAGGCAGTTCTGGAAACGATGGACGCGCCCAAGTAACGATTGATGCAAAGTGTATTTTTTTTCTCTTCATAGAGATCCAGAAAACATTCCATTGGGACAAAATGCGTTTATACTACTTTTCATTTTCATTACGTTTGATAGTATTGTCCAACATCAACATTCATATTACTAACAACAATCAAATAGTAAACAAAACAATCAGAAGGTGATTAAACCTCCAGACACTGAGGCATATTTCGTATGTTGAGTATTTCAACATTACATATAAAAACATTTTTAACTTTTATATAAAAAATAAGGTATACATAAGGTACATTCATATCTCAATGTTTATAAAATCTATATAAATTTTTGAAAGAATTATTTTCGTTTATTAGTCAATAAATACACATTATGTTACTTATAATTTTATTGAGGAACAGCCTTTCAAGCGTACCTTCACAAGGGCAACGTCGAATTCCACCTCAAAAGGAGAGTATTTTGGATGAATGATGATCTCAGCTATCGCATGTTGCCTTCCACCTTGTTGGGCCATGGCTGATCCTGCTCGCACGCTGTAGTTGGCAACACTAGAAATACAGTATATGTGCTACGTTATTGCTAATTTTTTTATGGCTTACAAAAGAAACCTAGGAACAGCGATACATTTTATTACTTTATTATATATTTATATAAATACATTTGTGATATTTTTCATTTGTTTTCTTTCTTCGCTATGGCAAATAGAGGACACATCAATTCATTTTAAAACGAATTATCATAATTTTTTAATGTATCTCAAGTTTGTGTTTCACTGAATAACAAAGAATGCTGAAACGTGATTCAGCACGGAAATAGAATTATAATGAACTCTTTAGATTCGCATATTAACCGAATTCGTATCTACGTATACATTAACTCATATATACACACACTTATAAACACATAAACTCATATAAACACTATTTACACTTTCACGCTACGTCGTCGTGCACCTCATTTTAACCGCAGCAGCAAGAGGCCTCCACAGCCCCTCCTCTCCCGCCGAGCACAGGGGTAGTGTCACGGTGTTCACGTACTCGACAGGGATGAGGTCTCGTGATCCGCCTGTACTCGACTAGGATGAGGTCACCCTGTGCATTGTGGCGGAAACAGAGTACAGCGCTCCCAGAGGGTCATGGGGAGAACATGGAAGAGGAATCAACCGGGAAACATCAAGATGAACTCGCGAGTGGTCAGGTGGAGCGAAAACGTGAGTGAAGATTGACCTCTTTTGGTGACCCATACACCGTAGCAGAGTGACCAGAAACTAGCAGAAAATAGAAATCTATGTAAAATTAATATGACGCGTTTATATACCCATCGTGACGGGCCTACAGTTCTTTAATGTACAACAGAGGTTGTGGTTTGATGTTGGGATGCAGTTGGAAGCTATTTTATTGATCTGGGCTGTAAGACATCATACAAGATATTTTATTTTTTAAAACAATGATTCACAAAGTTGCGGAATGGTTACACGAGTTCAGTTGCTTTTATGTAATTTTGTCAAATCTATAATAATTAGTACGCCTTCAAAATTCTAAGGTGAAGAATTGGAATTAGGTGGGATTCCATTCTGTACGTACAACAAATTATAGAGAGCGTCATATATATTTATGACATTATTTAGATTAAACAGGCACACAAAAAAAAAACAAATTGCTAGATTCAAGGACTGGACACATGTTTCTCCACGTATGTCAACGCACTGAATACGAAAGTGAAGCCAGAATTATGTTGCCACTTTCCGGTTTTTTTATTTGTTGACAAACTGCGTAAAATATACAATTTACAATTTTGCAGTGATTTTCGTGATTTGAAAAATTGGAGGGCGGTGGCCCAATCCTGTTGTCAAATTCGGACTCAGTGCGTCATCAATCATAGAGACACACGTGTCAAGTCTTTGAGTCTGACGACTTGTGTGTGTGTGTGTGTGTGTGTGTGTGTGCGTGCGCGCGCCTGAGTTGTTGGTTCGAGTCGGTGCTGGAAAGGGTAGGCAAAGCTCTTACCTCCGGAAGCAGTGAGCCGAGGTGAGCACGAAGCGTTTGCTGACGACTGCGCCGGCGCAGTGGTGGAGCCCCTGCTTTTCGATGGACACCTGCGCACAAAACAGCTGCAGTGGGCGATCCATCGTTTCTCCAGTGCATCGTTTCTCCGTTTCTCCTTTTAATCTGTAGCCCGCAACATATTCTTGGTTCACAGAGTAGAGATTTAACGAAAATTATGTGTATGACTTATTAATATATATATATATATATATATATATATATATGTATATAATATATATATATATTGAAACGAAGAACGTTTCGTAATTAGAACAATCACAATGATCACCAATTATAAAAGTAAAATAAAGTACTGGAGTTGATCAGTGCAGTAACGTCGCCGCCGCCGCCGCCACCACCAACGGTCAAATCGGGGGGGGGAATACGGCGAGGCGAGCGACAGTTAAGTGGTGCGCAGAGAGGCCTCGAGGTGAAGCACGGACGGGGCACTGCTGTCGTCCAAGAGATTTATTGTCGTTGTTAAGTGCAATTCAGACTGAGTGTGGCCGTTGAGTGTGAACCAGGTTGATAAGATTAACAATCAGATGATTAGTGGAAAGTGGAATTTGCGCACCAAACTGATAAGAACCAATAGACAGGAAACGTGTGGTGGTGGGGGCTCATTTCATTATCCCGCCCTGGTATAATATAACAGTGGGCAGACTGTACGACAGTCGCGCAAAATTGAGGAAGGGGTCGCTGTGAAAAGACTAGAACAGCCGACGAACATCAATCACGCGTCGTGCGTTCCAATACCCGCGAAACATGGTTCACACCGGGCTGGAGTGGACTCTGGCGAATTCATCGGCCGTTACGTTGGGACAAGAGAAGTTGGTCGCCGAGGAGGCGAATTCCCGGCGGACTTCGGGGCGAACCGAAGATTGCCGAAGAACAACCGCCGCCGTTGCCACGACGGCCCCGCTCGCTTCCAGAGGAAGCAGGTGGTTTTAAAACATCAAGTAGCGTTGACCGCTGCACTCGTTTCCAAGGCCTGCGCATTGCGATTTGTAATACTATTTGTAAAGCGTGTTCTCTGATTCATTAAAATATTTAGATATGCAAAAGAATTTATAACGATTATCGTCCTATGCTACGCCACAATTCCAGGAGACCCATTCACGAAAATACCTGTCCCTTGCATAATTTATTTGTCGTGAAGGTACCGCTTCCCAGGTACGTCACAATATAAACTTAAAGGTTAACATAATATGAATTTTTAAAATATGATGTTTCAAATATAATAAAACTTAATTTCGTGGAAGTAGATTCTTGTAGTTTGCAAAAGTCATTTTGAAATAAAACAAAATTGAAAACAACTTCGTAGAGAAATACTTTACTGCATGCTCTACAGTAGCACGCTTAAAGAGGAATATGAATGCTCTCGGAGATGTACAAAAATGTTGGACATCTGTTTGCGATATTCTTTGGAAATGGATACTTCGTTTTAATAGTGAAATAGTATGTAAAGTGTCAAACCTTCTATTCTATCTAAAATAAATAATTTCAAGCATTTCCAAGTTCATTTGTGAGAATAAATATACAAGTCATGAATTAATGCGCAGCATAATGTTAGCCAATTGCTGTGAAATAGATAAAATTGGTCGAATCACGCTTCTTAAAGGCGAGATTTTAAGCTTTAATCTTATCTTAATTAAAAGTATTCTCAGCAATTTCTTTGGAAAAGTGCCTATTTCTATAATTTTAACGTAAAATTGGCCATATTCGCCTAATATGGCACACAAATTCAAATGAGAAAGGAGAACGGAAAAACGTTTACTTGAAGGAAAACAGTAATATTCCCTCCATTAAAAAAGAACATGCATTAATTTAGTAGTTATGTTTTGACGTTTCCTACATTGTCCCCAGGTACATCATTATGTGTCACCAGGTACATTAGCACGATGTACCTAGAGGCATATTGTAAACAAACAAATAATCTCTGAAAGAACCTTATGGAATGTCCTTAAAACATATTAATATTGAACATAAAATTACACATAAATATGCTAGTATGTGTAGCATCCCTGAGACATCACCAGCGCCTTTTCAAGCATCAACAACGTCTTTTTCAAAAGAAGATGAGGGAAATTAAAACTTTAAAAGTCCCCTAAATACGATCTGTCACCTACTCTTTGGATCATGCTCAATATGCGAGAAGGTAGACATGTTGATTCATGTTGTGACAGTGTTTTGTATTCTTTGAAACGTTACGTAGCCATAGGCGTACCACAAGGTCACCATTTCTGTATAATAAAAGGTGAAGTTAAGAACTACTTCCCAATCATTTTCCTATGGTTAAATTTTAACAATACAAACCTTTTAATGAAAATATATATTTTATTCAGCTATTTCTATTTGTATACCCAAATACCTCTGATAAAAATTTGTATGGAATATAAAGGAATGTGGGGAATGTAAGTTACACTGAAAATAATAAAAAAAACATGTTTTCATCAGTTGAAGCTACTAGTTGAAAAAAATGACATCTGCTACAAAGAAACATACACTTTCAAAAACATTTGCATTCAGAATTAATACCGCCGAAAGTTATTTAACCACGGCAAATCTTGCTAACAATAGCTTATCATCATAAACACGAAATTCACGGAGCCTACAGTTTCCATGTTTTTGAGTGGTGCTAAGCAGAATTCGCTTTGCGAACTCTCCTCGTCGGAAATCAGGCTTTTCCGGTGGGCATCCGTTTTTGCCAGGCGCTTTATCGATCATTATCAAATGTTGCATCAGCCAGCTCCACAGTCCCACGTCACGACAAGAAAAAAACACCTCTGCCACGTGACGGTTTTGTTCGTTCCATCGGTTAGCGATGAGATTTTATAAAGTAATAACTTGAATGTCTGCCAGAAATTAAGACCTGCTATTCAGTAATGGATCATGCGACTAATATTTTTATGAAAATTGAGAATTGGAAGACACATCCTTTATAAAAAGTAACAGATATAAAATGTTGTAAGTGTTTGAAATAATCGAGGATTGGGCCCTTGTAAAGTAAATCGAATTACAAAAAGAAGGAAATCATATTTTCAAGTCGTAGGCTTCCGCGGCCAGAGTCATGTGCATGATCTTGGCTGTCCGTGTGACGCCGCGTCGAAGGCTGTGTTGCCGACATTTCGGTCATCTTGTTGTTGTCTTTCTCATACCAGCCCTGAGGAAGAACACAACAAGATGGTCAAAACGTCGGCAACACAGCCAAGATCATGCAAATAAATTAAGTGCTAGAATGATGTTGATTAATAAAAAATTAGAATATGTGCATAGCCTGCGCACTGGGAGGAAGAAGAAACGTATCTGGGGACCTTCCCGCACAGGGAGAAGACAAGACGACCGGGCAAAAGAAACAAACGGGGCAGACGATATTCGGGCGCGGTGAGGTTCAGAGACACGATGTTATGGAAGCGTTCGGATGGCAGAGACGCGTTTACGATTTGCTAGTGTTATGTAAACTCGTCATTAGTGGGAAAAAGTTATAAAAGTAAGAAAAAGTGGAAACAAAACTGAAATTGCATGTGTGAGAGAAGATGCCTTGGTCTAAACTGGATTTAAGCTAAAATGGAACTTTGAGTGGACGCGGAGCGATGTCTAAGAGGACTGAGGAACCCCAAAGGAAAGCAACTGAAAAGGTTAAATTCTATAAATGTACGAAGATCAAGTTTTGTATTAAATGCTTTCTAAAATCATATTTAAAGAAGGGAAACGTACATGCATGCGAGGGGAGGGATTCAGGAAAAGAGTAGTCAATAACAATCATAGGGGTTTTATTGCAACATTCATTGAGTTGTAATTATAAAGTTCTATGTACATATTGATTGCAATATTTGTTTGCCTTGAAACAAGTATTGTTATTCTTTGGTAGCAGTCAAGAGATTTCCCAATCCCACGTGAGAAGGAAAGAAAAATAGCATACGCAAATTTTCATAACCGAATGTAAAGACGATCTATCTGACTCACAAATAGTTTTTTATGACAAGGAAACTTCGGTACATCCTTCGGGCTATTGTCGGGATAATGCAGATAGAAATATTGAATAAAAAATAGGTAGAACAATCAAATAAAAAGGTACCTGGAAACCCCCTTCAGAGATGTTAGATTTAATATTAACCGGAGGGATACGTCTACTTCTCAAAAAGGAACTTTACAACGGGAAGGCTGCCACTTAGTCACTTTGGCATATCTTAATAATTCATCATTATTTTTCCATCAAATTGATAATTATTTCCTTATTTAATTTAATTAATTATTTTCATGATAACAAACTGATGATTATTTTTCTATCAAACTTTGAAAGTGATGAAACATCTCATGTACTAGTACTGAAACGGAAATTGTTCCTCAAATATAAAAACAATTGAACATTACGAAGTAGAAAACGGAACTATAGCTCTTCGGGTCACTGAACAGAAGTCAATGGCTCTTTACCCGAGAGTATTTTTCGACAAAAAACATGTGTCGGAAATGTAACTGAACTGTCATACATTTTTAAAAACAAAATGATATAGCAGAGGAACACTGTAAGGAATTTGCTTCCACTACTCTACTTCATGGATCCTATTACACGGAAAGACCAGCATTAGTTCGTGTGCATGCTTTTATGCACTTAGTCGTCAAAGATTAATATCAAGAATCTTTTGAAGTTAAATCGACGTATTCAAATAAAACAATTATTTTTGAATTTGAACGCTATATTACTCAGATATTTCTGAGACACTTTCTTCTTTAACAAATTGAAGAAACCCCTGTCCATCTAACTTGAGTCGAAACTTTGAGATATTGAAAAATATTCTTTAAAATTTGCGGCTACTTTACATGAAGCTCTTCGGAACATATTAAGTATTTTCTCAAAACGGCTCCAATTGTTTAAAATTTCTTGTAAGAATTGAGAAACATTTACTTATAAATGAAGCATAGGTCCGATTTTCACGGGTAAGTCTGGATTTTCAAACGTACGATTTTTTTCGGTGTCTTCCTACAACCACAAAATTAAAGATAAAGACTTTTCCTTGAACTAAAACTTGTTGTCAATAATTGGTTCTTTTATTAAGATCTTGTACAATTTTTTCAAATTTTTAGTAGTTTTCGCCCAATATTGAGTGCAATATTTGCAATGTTAAAAAAATACACAAAACAAGATTTTCTCAAATATGGCTCCAAATATTTGCTTTAAACTTTTGGTAGTTATAATACTAAATTCCCTCTATAGGATGACATACACGTCATATTGCTCTACCCTTTTGGTTTTTAAAACATTCAAAAATGTAAATTTTTGATTTGTCTCTTACATAGTTAATATTTACATTAGCGGCAATTTCTTTACATCCATATATTTATGTCTCCTTATAGTTTAGGCGGCTATTCTAATTCGTGCAAAAAATTTCATTTAAAACATAACATTTTAAACTAATGACATAATGTACATACTATTTTCCCTGTAACAAGTCTTAGCAACAATGTTTTTTAATAGATATTTCAAAATGACGAACTTCACAAACGTCTAGCGATACACAGAAGTTGCCTTTTTTTATGCAATTGTAGATAATCATATTTCTACTATTGTATAAAAGTGATTATATTAGAAATTGTGATTTGTTTAATTGCTACTTTTCATGGTTGAATCGTTAGAATGGTCATAGTTAACGATTTATAACGAGAGGCCGTGTTATCGTGACATAAAGTAGCGAAGCATTTCCGTCCAATACGAGTTCCTATTCTGAACATAGAAGTTTTTATTACTGAATTCAATATGGATGATTGACACTTCATAGGATTCGCTCGAAACTGCAAACCCTGATACATCTAATTTATAAACAGAAAAATCCAACAGTTTTTGTAAAAAAAAGTATCATTATTTGGGAAACAGATGTAGAACATCTAAGAGAGTTGTTAAGCTCACTCAAAATGTATTGAGGACCAATTTTATTGAGAAAGCATAACATGTCGCTACCTGTATCAAAAATGACCTTTACCATCACTCTAAACCCGATTAATGAGTTTCTAAATTTTTGTAAATATTAATTACGAGGTTTCATGTGTTCATGGTTACGTTCAAATGACGTTTTAATAGATGATTATCGGTTATTACTTATATGGAGGCATTTAATAACGAAGTTAAAGATGTCTTGCCATTAATGTGTGCTTTAATTTTCACTTTCTTGCCCTTAGGGTACACAAGAATAAAAAGTTCACTGAAAACGACTAATTTTAGCCAGGACCTGGTAACGAAAAACTGGACGAATCTTGCTTCTAATTGGATTGAATTGAATTGAATTTGCCTTATTTTGCTTCTAATCACCGTAAATTACTTCCTCTAAGACGTTGTGTAATCAGAATCCGTGTTCTGTAGATTCTGGATAACGAAAAATGGATTTACGGCAAAACGTCTGTCTGTCAGATGTATTCGAGACCTCTAAGGCACGTTTTCTTGTAATTAAATAATATTCTTCGATGCGAGTGACATCTAGCGCTGTGTTATCCACTGGAACGTCTTTTGTTCTATAGCATTGACCCACTACTTGTTGATCGTTGTTTTTCTTTTACTTCATTGTAAACGGAATGGCTGGTGCAAACGGTGTATTAAATCTTGAAGTAGAAGATATTTGGAAAAATGGAATTGCCGTTGTCACACTTAGATAAGATATAGGACGGTTTTGTAAGTGGCAAGTGCGAGAGGGGTAAGATGCTCACAGAAAATGTCTTACATCCATTTTTTCTCCGAAAATAAGTGTAAAGTATCATCACAAAGAGCTCTTAATTATATCTTTCAATTTAGCAATCAATGGCCAAGTCGTTTCAAAAAATATCAAGATAAGTTGGCATGTTATTGAATAATCACTTATGTTATTTAATGTTGTTGGTAAAGTACCTCAACATGTTTTGATCATGGCACAACCTTTGTTTATATTACTGTTTATAGGAGTTAGTTCTTAGCTATGATGAAGACGGGGTATGATGCCACAAGTCAATATGCTGTATTGTAGACAAACGACGTATATCAACAGGTTAACAAAAGCACAAAGTAATATTAGGTGGCAATTAAAATGAAACGAAAAATGGGAAAGACCTATCGCAGCGGATGCAGTCATTTACCGCATACGAAATCCAATTATTGTACGAGTTTTGTGTTTGTCCAATGTGATACAGTGTATTGTTATCTCATGCTAGAGAGTAATGTACTAAAGAATATATTGAGCAAGTATACTAATGCAAGAGCTCTACCACTGTTACGGAGCGATGCCGTGTCCATTCAGTTTGCAGATTAGTTTCATAGTGCAAGTTGCGCGCCAGAATCTTCTGTACAGCACAACGGTCGCGGTCAGCCTGGAAGAACGACGATCTTGGCTGAGATTGCCGCGCGGCAATGGATAGGAAGCAGCATACTGGAGAGGTCTTATAATTAAACGTCCTATTTAATCCCTTGAACAATAAAATAATTCGTGGTCTAGGGATCACTGGCATGTGGTGCCGATAGAGGGGCGTTTGCCTGTAGATACATTGAGCCCAAGGTACGAAGACGGCAGATCAGAACGACTTTTTCAAGTGACAAAAATGTATCAGTGCATTAAAGGGGCCTTTTAATCCGGTATTAACCGGGAAGAGGTGGATGCATAACTCAGAAGTTTAAATAAATCTATGAGAGAGATAACGACTTTTATAAGTAAAACCGGTGGTCTGTTAATGAAGCTAACTCAAATAGGATTTCTTCAAATGGAACATCCGAACATTGAACATCTTATATTACTTTCTATTGTCCTGATATTCGGTATTCCTCTTTGGTTGACTAATCTAAGGAGAAAGCGCGAGTACGATAACACACATTAAAAATTGATTATTATGCAGAACAAGAAGGAAAAAAGTGTTGATAGGGGCATATTAATTTTCTTATGATAAATTATATGAATACATGTGAATTATTTGAAGGAACGTCCGCGAATAATTAAAGCAAGTATAATAAAACAATGAACCAAGAAAAAGGCCAAAACTAAATATTGCGAAATAAGGGTTCAAGATTTAAAGAAACGAAACCTAAAACACATAAATTGACGTAACATTTATGACAACACACCAGCTTTCATAATGTTCATGATTCAGTGACGCGATCCAGAGAGTTCACAGGCAATATTTCACATGTCACTTATCTACGTTCAGTGCATCATATCGTTTTGTATTTAATCTCATTCAAATTAAGTTTTCTCATTACACAATATGGAACATGTTCTTCGCCTACACCGGGCATTTGGGGATGACTGCGCTATGAGGGGGAGCAATGTAGGCTGGGAGAAGATTTTGGGCCAAACAATTATTCAGAGCGAACAGTTTGGGAATTATCTCGGAGAAACACCTGCCGGAATATATCTATGGGGAATATTTGAAATAATATTTGGGGGATATTCTGGGAGTGAGGATCTGTGGAGATGAACGTCTGGAGGAAACATCTGGAACATATCTACTAAAACGATAATTGGAAAAAGCTTGGGAAACATATGGGAGTGCACACGGCCAAAAACGTCTCGGGAAATACGCCGGGAAAACTATGTGTGGCAAAATGTGGCGCAACGGTCCTGAGAGGAACTGGGGGGAAAAGTCAGTCGAAATGGTCTATGGGGAAACGCTCTGGGGAAACATCTCGGAAATGATTTGAGGGAACATTGGGGAAAACAGTTTGGAGAAACATTTGGGGGGATCATCTAGGGGCGATTAAAACAAAAAATCGGGGGGAAGATCTGGGTTGGAGCCAATGTGGAGGGAACAATGTTGGAAGAACATCTAGGGGAAACATCTGGGAGGAACATCTGGTGAAATCTTGGAGAACATATGGCGAACAAAAGAGGAACATTGGGATAAATGTTTGAAGCAAACACTTTGGGAAAGACTAATGGGATTGCTGGTGAACATGTGAGAAAACATTGTAAAGAAACATTCAAAGAAGTAAGGGGCTTACAGAGTACAGGAATAGTGGCGTTTGTGCAGGTTAATGTCCAACAGGAAAGAGGGAAATGATTACGATGATGGCATCTATCTGTACATACCAATCAATACAAAATTTAAATGTGCATCGAATACATCATTGACGTCTTGTGGGAATACATATGAAGATGCAGCTTTGCTTAAATAAGGTTTCTGACACAAAATCAAGTTCATGAGTGATTATTCACAGGTAAATTTCAACGGTATGATGAAGTTCAACGTGTATGAGAGATTTTTGATGAAATGTGGATCTAACACCACAGAGGTCCGTGTTCAACCCGGACGAGGTACTACTGCAGTCGTTCGCAACCTCCCACGTCATTTAGAGAGATTCCGCTCTCCAAATTATCCAAGCGTATGCAAACCATAATTTCTTTCTTGGAGAATGGAGCTATAGAAATTTATTATTAATAAAAATTTTTGATTAAATAAACAGAGATATCCTGAATTAAATTCCAACCAAAGTGTTTCCTAAACTTAATTAATAATATAATAATAATAATAATATAATAATATAATTAATAATAATAATCTCTATAAGTGACTAGAACACAATACATAATCAACTTTTCCTTAAAATTCATTCTACCACCGGAGGGTCTGGTCGCATCTTTTTTATGCTTATGAATTTTATACTAACGATTAAAAAATATTATTTTAAATAAATTTATTGGAGTCTCAACTTGAAATTTACCACCTAAAATATTTTCTGTACGGCCACCCCTGTAATTGAGGCACTGCCAGTGTTAATTTCAAAATTTGCCCACCTAAAAAGCGCCAATATTCAGTTGAATGAACCAGTGGAGCATGTATGGAAAAATAGTGTCATTTAACCAAAGATATCTCTAAAAGAGGGATTACCTCATGAAAATGCGTTCTACGCCAAGTTTTGGCTCTTTCCTAACGCTATCACAGACGTAGTGGACAGCTAATTTGTATTATGATTAAAAAAAATTAAAGTGACTCACCGAAGAGCACAGCCCCAACGCCGAATATGAGGAGCGAAGGGTGCGCATGGCTGAGGGTCAAAATAGCAGATTTTGCTCTCGAAGTCCACCGCAGTGGCTGTACAGGCTGCGGCCAGAGGGGCTGTCAAAATTAAGAATAATTCACTTCAATATAATCTAACACTTACGGAATGGGAAAGACAAAACTTTGGGAATGGAAACGCACCAATAACGGAACTCTTTCAATGCAGGCGTGCGAAAAGATGGTAACAAATCAGCCAACCATGTCGTTACTTCGTTTATTTATCAAAGTGTGCAAAATATCATGGTAGTCGATGGTTCAAGAAAATATTCGGCCGATTTTGTGCTAATTTGTTAAGCTTGTGGCATTTCTTCTTATATCTGTGCGTATTTTTACTTCGTTGCACTACGGATATAAATATCACTGTGCTAGGGAAAAAAGACCTCTTTGCATAATGCGTTTGAAAACCATAAGGGTGTATTCATATTCATCACTTAAGAACTACGAAGGGTAGTTTTTGAGCGACTTATGTGGATGGGGATCGGAAATTTACTACGGCCAACACCATACTTTTACTGAGCAGCGAGAGTTCATCAACGCGACATTGACAAGTGGCGACTACCTATGCCCCTGAATTTTGATGTTGTCACTATCAATATGTAGTAATAATTACTCCTACTTGACTAAGGTCATCATCTCATAGGGATTGTCATCTTATTGAAAACTGCTCATCAACATAGATACATTTGAAACTACAAAATTTAAGTTTAATCCACACTCTTTTTGTGTCGCCTTGATATATCTACAAACCTCAAATAGTGGGAAACATGGACTTTAGGTAGACGAGATATGGTCAGTTTAAAGTGTTTTTGTTCAATCAGTTAAAGTTGTATGTTTAAGATTATTTTAATCGGTTCTTTACGTTCATATTGACGACAGGTGGTTCAATTCAAAATCACATTTTCATTGTCTCAACCACTATAGTATATTTATTGATTTAATTCGTGTCAATTGAATCCCACACTTATTGTAGGACAAAGCCATTCAATAGGTAGTCAATTAATAATTCGTATCCAATACACGTCTGAAAATTATTCTAGAATAATTTTTCAAATTGTAGTAAAATAATTCGCATCAATTTTGAATCTATCAATAAGTTCGAAGCCATACTGATCGTAGGTTTTGCCAATTTATTTTTTAAATTATGTTAATTCGAGTCAATTAATATGCAGAGTGATTTACTACTTGGTAATTCTACTGTTCACCGTCAAGATTTCTACATCAGTGTTGCCATGTCGTGAAAGAAAATGACGTATTTGCTAAAAAATGGTTTGGAACGGTGTTTAATCAATGTACAATTCACATAGATCGATTTACCAGCGTTGGTTTAACTCCTGGCATTATCACTAAAATCGCCACGCCAAAACATGAAAAAACACGACTTTGGAACTTTATTTGAATCTTGTGGCCGGATCCGAAAACAAATGATCAGTTCCCCATCCGAGACGCGTCAAATAACACCTCATAATTTTTGATTAGTGCACGGGAAGTAGTCTAGGTAAAGCTAGAAAAAGAACTCAAAAATATTATTTAAACGGAATTATAATAATTGTTGTAGGTGATTACATTCACTGGATTTTAATAAATATTGTAAAATTGTTTCAACCAGATTAGTTAAAGTTAAACTTCAGGATCTCCCCAACAGTTTCATAAATTGCACTTTTCGACCCCCAATTACTGTAACCCAGAATACTGAAACGAAGAGCGCTTATTATTTCAGAGAGAATCCACAGCCTATTATAAATGTAGTACTTACCAATATTTTTGCAAACTGAAACCTGTATTAATAATATTGTAAATCCACAATTGGAGAATTCATATTAATCCCGCAAAGTAAAAGGATATACCAAATCTTCCACATTATTATTGGAGAGAGCGTATGTCCGGTTCAATTTCACATGTGACTCCACGCCACTTGGCCCGCGCGCGTGTATTGGCGTGACTGCCACGATGAACTTACAGCGGCCCGAGCAACGTGACGCAACTTCCGGCCTTCAGGAGTCCCTGAACCAGCACTACTTCCGGAAAGGATTCACAGTGTTGGCAAAAAATATTTATTCATTTCCCAAACAATGCCTCCAATGGATAGTAGGCAAACGAAACGAGGAAACACGAAATTTTAATTTACCGAATAACAAATGCTCCAGCTAGATAATATGATAGAAAGTGCCCCGCTTGAAATTGGAATTTAAATTTTTCCTAAGGATTGTGACCTCAAAAAACAATTTTTCATGAAGTATTAGGTTCCTCCCCCTGCACATCCTTCGTAATAACAAAAAATGTGTCTTTTAATTTTTTATTGAATTGGGAGAACGAATTTCTTTTTAAAATAATGAATCTTTATGTGATTCAATTTTTCGCAGACGATTGCTGAGTGCGGTGTTTCGCACACTGAGAGATTTAACCATTTCGCACACGGAAAACAAGTACGAGAAATCGCGTTTTGCGCACAGCGTGTTAAAAAATAGTTTTGTTATTTACGTCGGTAAATACCCACTTAGCACCTTAGCAACCAACCATCTAAACAACGCGTTATGAATGCGTCCACAGCAAAGGCCGTACAGTAGAGTACAATAAAAAATTTTACCGGAGTCTCAGGTTTAAATTTCACCAGTGCTCATAAATATTTGGATTAATGTCCCGTTTGTCCCACTTGTCCCCTTGCCCTTTTTGTGCATTCCGTCCCTTTTGTACTACTTGCCCCTTTTACATTTGTCCTATTACCTCATTTTGTCCCTATGTCCTCCTTGCCTCATTTTGTTCCCTTGTCCCATTGGTTCACTTGTGGGCTCGACGGACTGTGGTCACAGGCTTACAAGTCCTTCCGCGACAAACCATATACATGACAGACAAGGAACGAACGAGAATGCCCACGCCGGGACTCGAACCCGCGACCCTCGGCTCGCGACTCGAGCCCAAGGCGCTGAGTCGGCTCCCGATCTAGCTACCTCGACCATCCAAGTTAAATTTCTGATACACTACATTTTAAAAATTTTATTTTAAGAATCAATCTTTAATCCTTTTACTGTCGTAGCACCCTTGAAAACAATCCATCCAGTGTGTGCCAGTGGTGCCAGACGAAAAAATTCCCATATGTATTGTGAAAAGACAAAGCAATTTTTTAATTGGTTAATGCTTATAAATGCTATGGGTAAACTGCGACAACGGTAGCAAAATTTGTGATTGTATTTCAAATTATAGAACTTATTGTTTACCCTGCATGAATCTCTGAGAATAAACTGAAACTTGGTGATAGTATATAATGTGCTTGTAGTGCTAATGAAACGGAAGAAATGAGAGGAAGGGAAGCCTACGAGAATGGGATAAAACATAAATAATATATTAATTAATTTTTTATATAAAACTAGGGCAACACTACAGACGTTCCGCCCTTCATCTCTCTCTTCCTCCTTCCCTCTGCCTTTCTGTCTCCGTCTCCCTCTCTGTCTCTCCGTCCCTCACTCTTTCTCCTTCTCTTCCTTTCTCTCCCTCTCTGTCCCTGTCTTTGTCTATCTGTGTGTCTCAGACTTTCTGTCTGTGTCTCTCGGTGTCTCAGTGCCTATGTCTCTGAGTGTCTCCCCGTGTCTCTCAGTGTCTCTTCCTGTCACTACGTGTTTCTTCTTGGCTCTATGTGTTTCCCCGTGTCTCTATGTGTCTTTTCGTGTCTCTAGGA
>BOPP01000089.1:4905661-4919823 GCA_017312745.1 Gryllus bimaculatus
CCCACTACAAGGAGAGATAATTTAAGAACGGCTACCACACCGCAACATACCACCGATGTTCCCTGTAAGCCGCTCTAATTTGAGACCATCTTCGCGTCTCGCAAGTTACGACAATGAATTGCGGGCCCCTCGCCCTAGTGCAGCTACACGCACAGACACGCGCTTCACCTGACGCCGACGCTCCTAGCACAAGAAGACTGAAGCATTGTTCTCCTGGTCGTTATATAGGCCCTTTGGCTCTACCCGCCGCCCCCATTGCCTCCTCCCCAAGGCCGCTCTAGGCCCGCTACGTCCACGGGAAGTTCCAGTCCGTCATCACTCCGCCCTTTGTTTAACATCCGGCGGTTTGGTGGCACGACGCTACACCTCATTCACCATCGCCCATAGTGTAAAATGCACGACACTTACGAGATTAATTATCAAAGCATCTGAAGCGCTCAGAAACAAAAAGTAATCATCAATCAGAAAAAATATCAGTCAGTCAACGAATCAAATATTGGAATATTTTTTTTAACTTTTCCCTCGATTAGAAGAAAGTTCATTTATAAGATACGTGCAGGTGCTATTTAAATTAAAATCTCTTGAGGTTCGAAAATTGTAAAGGTAAACATCATTTTGACGTCATCGTTTAATTAGATTATTGAAGATAAAATATTTTATCTAGTAAAATATTGCTTCACCGACGTTGTAAATTGTTATAAATATAGTTTCATGTGATGAAATTTTTTTTACGACCAGCTTAGTTCAAATGTTCTTTCAGCATCAGGTATTGGACTTACCAATGAATCGTAGAAGCTGAAAATTGTATACTCCCGTTCAAAACTTCCCAACTCCCAATATACTTGTATGTTTCCTCCATACGGAATATGAACAATTCTTATTGCAATTTCAAAATTATAATTACCATAACAATACTTGTATGTTTTGATATTGCTAATAGTTAAGTCTTAGTACAAGTATATTTTTTCGCAATTTTTCTAATACGTACTAAATTGCAAACACCGCATTATATTAGCACAAATGCTAAATTTAAAAATGCAGATCATTCCCAATTAGTTCAGAAAATTCTGTCGCAACATCTTATGCAACTACGATTGATTCTTCCCGAGATTTCCTTAACACTTGCATATTTTTTATCCTAATTTTTCAAGAGATTAAAGGGTCACATACTCAATTTAATGTTTTCACTTTTACTTCTGCAATTTGCTCTATTAATTGTTTTGTATGCGGATCTAGTGTTGCATGCAAATTTAACTCTAAAAGAAGACTGTTTTGTATTTTCTATCTGAATAAGATGTTTGTTAAGTTTAATAAACATTAGTTGTTGGTCACATTCATTTGAAAATAGGTACTTGAACAATAGTATGTAATTACATAATAGTGAGAAGTCGAAGTTCATTCGCTTGCATTACATAAATAAATAAATAATTTATAATTAAAATAATAATTAATTAAATAAATAAATAAATCGTAGCGCCAAATCACGAAAAAACACACGATTTTAGAAATTTATTTGAATCTTTCAACCGTATACCAAAGCAAATGGCCAGTTCCCCATCAGGTGACGGAGACGCGTCAAATAACACCTCATATGTGTCGATTGGTGCTCGGGAGTGGTCTAGCCGCCACTGACGGAATTTCAGAGCCGCACATCTGTACATACGCACACTCAAGGGTTTTACTTGTAAACTGAATAGGGATGAAATCCGTTTTTTAAAATTACATATTGAAATTTTGAAAATTAATATATAATTTTTTGAAACACATAAGTCATTTTTGGTTAATTCTGAGTGAAAAACTGAGAATTAAACAAACAAGATTGTCTCAAAAACGGCTTCACACGTTTTCTTTAATTTTTAACTGTCAGTAGAGTATTATTAGCTTTATAATTTGACATACGTATTATTTTCATGAAAGCCCCTGAAAGTTCATTTATTGCAAAAAAAATTAACTTCCTTTTTGAAGCACCAGGAATATTGTTTGTGAACATAGAGTGAGGAGATCTGGTGCAGTTGGTTGCGTGCCGGACCTACGCGTCCGAGTACGAAACTCAGCGCTGGCAAGTATTGTGTTCGTACGTTGAACAGTTGGAATGTAAAATATCAAAATCTGGATTGTTGTCATATGGGTCGCTTAGCCCCACTCCTTTACATTGTACTATAAACATCTGCAATCCCTTTCCTGGTGAATCATTTAAGTGAAATAATTGTGACATATTGTTTTGTCACGTAATACTAATAAACATGTCGAAATACAGATATTTTTATTTCAGGTACTCTTTTTATATATCTTTCTATGATGATCCATGAATACGTTGAATGAAAGCTCCAAGATTATGAGTGCGGTACAAAAAAATATTTACAAGCAAAATTTCAAGAATTTTAGTAAAGAAGAAATTAAATCAACGTGTGACATTAAAGTTTACGATAATACTGTTATTTATAAATTCTATATTTTATATTTGAAAATATATTTTTATATTCAACTGTGCTAAATAACAAAGACTTTTTGGTTTGACAGTATTTTAAAATACAGTTTTTTCGAGAAGAGAGATGTATCTGGTTCATGAAGATGGTTGTGAATATATTCGCGGCAAAGATGTTTGTTAAGAAGCTTGTATAAGTTTTAGGAAAATCTTATTACAAATATCATTGGAATAACTTAATGGATTAACGTTACATTCGGAAAATATGCATCGAGTGTGGAAACTGTCGCTGTTAATTTTATTTACCCCTCAATGGTAGAAGATGATCAGAGTTAACGAACCAATATGCATGTGAGAAAAATTAGCGAAATGCCGACAGTCCAGAATATTTAGAGTTCACTAAAATACTTTCGAATATACACCTTTTGAAGGGTATCTTTTGAAATAGATAAGCCTGTATGAAAGATTTGAAGAAAGGTTGTGGGAAAAGGAAGATAAGAAGGAGGAGGAGGAATACAGCCATTGTTCTCTGTGTATGTCAGGCTCTGTGGAAGATCAACGATTCTCAATCGTAAAAACTACGTTCCACAGATGCATTGACGAATCCTGGACGTGAGCGCGCACGTCTGCCATCTGTCGGGGCACCTTCCAACTAAATGCGCTACAACGCTAATTCCGGAGTGTGATACTACTCACATCAGCGCTCATTATCAAACACCAAAAGTCAATAAAATGAACAATTTTCGTGGAGAACGCATGGAATAGTATTTTTAATTTAAACAATTGATATGAAATTAGATGTAATCTCTCAATGTGTTTTAGTGTTTTCATTGTCAACATTGACGACAAAGCGAGTGAATTAGAGTGGGTATTTACCTTTTCTTCCCGACAGTGACATGCTTTAGGTGAATGTGTTTGCCAATTGTAACGCCTGTTACATTAATAAACCTATCATCAAATACTGCGTGCACTATTAAGAAAATACGTCAGTGGTGGAGAATGTTTCACCATATGGAAACAGGCAGAAGATGGTTAAATTTAGAAGACATGCAACAATGTTAATGCCTGTAAAAGAAGACCGAATATTTATATTATTACAGATTACCTAAAACAAATGTTATTAGCTGGAATTGTGATATAAAAGGTAATACATTGAAATCATTTTTTACGACGTGATACACTTTTATATAGGTTCGAATGGCAAGTTATTTTATTATTAATGAAATTGCAATTGCATAATGCAATTGCAAATTGAAAATGCATAATGCAATTAAAAAATGCACTTAATCGTCTTATTTCAGTAGTATATATACCGTTTGCGGCGCTCACACGCAACCAATCTTCATAAATTAGGTCTCTAAATAAAGAGAATTTCATGGTGACATGACGAATTGCACTTTGACTTTAAAAATATGAAGAATTTATCTAAAAAGCGAGAGCGCATCTAAATATTCATGTCAAATGCAACCAGAAGCACTCAGTCAGCTATATCGTTAAATAACTCCTAAACGAAGCTTTCTAGGGCCTTAAAAACTAGAAGTTTGAGACTAAAGGCCTTAAGGAAACGATTCACACACCGTAATCTACAGAATGAGATATTCTTGGACATTCTAATGATTTTTTTCTGTTTCGGTACTGACCAGTTCTCCCAATGCTACTTACATTTTCCTTGATGATGGTGGCCACCTTTGTAATGTCACGCTTAGAAGGTGTCTATTCCTCTATCTTATACTATTTACGCTTTCTGTGTCCACCGTGGCTTGCGTAGACTGACGAGGTTTTTTTGCATAATTATTAATTAAATATTCGCTTTCGCAGCAACAATTAGAAGTACTATTAATGGTTGCTTAATACCGATAAAGATTGTATCTTATGAGTGTTTCATTTCATATGAAGTGAGTGTTTTGTCGAGGTCTACAAGAACTGTGTATCTAATTGTGGAGGGATGTGGGTGTACAGTGAAGAGTGAAGACATGTCTTGTTAGATTTGTTTTCTATTTTACCAGTAGCAGTATTTTCATTATTAGCAGTGCTTCGGTAAAGCTTTCAAGTCAGCGTGTTCAGTCACGTAGCTTTCTCAAGAGTGAAAAGCTTGTTTTCATATTTTTGTGACTATCATGAAAAGCGAAAAGCTAATTGTCATAGAATATTGAATAATTATTTAAGATATTTTCAAGGAATGTTCTGAAATTTTCCAAGAAATCTCTCGATAATACTGAATAAATCTTTATTGAAAATATCTTTTGAACATCAGTTGCATTGTTTTTCATTTTTATTTGCTATTGTG
The DNA here is from genome assembly GCA_017312745.1 of Gryllus bimaculatus. Taxonomy (NCBI): domain Eukaryota; kingdom Metazoa; phylum Arthropoda; class Insecta; order Orthoptera; family Gryllidae; genus Gryllus; species Gryllus bimaculatus. The sequence continues at coordinate 4,910,374 of BOPP01000089.1, forward strand.
CCAGTACAGTGATTGTTATCTTTACACATTCTAAGACACATTGCGTTTCGTTGACTACTTTCCCTCCTAGAATGGAAATAGATTAGAATGGGGAAGAATGTGGGGTTTAACACGCTAGAGTTCTCGCACGGGTGTACGGAGATAGTGGGGGGAAATTTGTGCTATGGAACAACACAAAGAACAAACTTTTGAAACTAATGTAAAAGTGCTTATAATATAGTAAACTAACACGTTCAATGTTCATGGCATTGATTAGTGTGTTATGGCAAGATCATAAAAAATAATAAAAATTACTCAAATTAGTAACATTTCTATTTTTGCAAGTTTACAGATTTTGTAATAGAAGAAACAGAGTAATTAGAAGTTTTTTGGTAATTTCTACGAGTATTTTTGGACATAATAAGGTCAAAGTGTCTGCAATTTTGGATATTTTATTAATCTATTATTAATTTATTTCCGGTTCACAATTTTATATTTCTTAGATGCATCGTATGTTCTAGAATTAAGGATTGTTAAAAAATGCGAAAATTATCGAGGTGGACTTTCTTTCAAAGATTATCCTTTTAAATGGTTCTGGAGCAGACAATGGTTGAAAAATTAGACATTAAAATGACTATTAGTCATTAAAATGTCTAAGACATTGAAATGTCTAAGACATTAAAATGCCTAAGACATTAAAATGCATATTTATGCTAGAGATTAACATTTTTTGTTGATTTACGAAATTTGCAACCATTTATAAAGTATTGGTGTCAATAATGCATTCAAGGTAAATGTTAACGAAATGTATTTGCCATTACAATCCTGTGGTGAAGCTAGTCATGGAGTTTAGTATTCTGAAAATCTGATCTTACGATGTTTTTCTAAGCAAGTTGATTTTTTTCGCTCATCAAAAACATCAATCATTTGTTTTTTAAAACTGCCGTTTCTGAAACGATAATTTAGCAGACACTTCTCGATACCCATTGCACTGAAATTCCTGATCCTGATATTTCCCATGCAATTTCTCAGGACTGTCCAGTCTCTTTAACCTAATCATTAATTTCGTACTGCAGCCACCATATTGAAAAGAGTAAACGCCTGTCTCTTGGCAAATGGTGGTCACTTTGAGCATTTACTCAACGGTCAGTTTTTTGTCATTTTAAGGAAATTACATTATATTATTTTTTATTAATTATTTTCAATAATTATGACCTTACTACTTATTTATGTTTTATTGGTATTTTTAATAATTTTATTAAGGCTTTTTTATTTGTTTAATAATCAGTTTCTATAATAATAATGTATATTTGTTATAAAAAATGAAGAGCTTGGCGGTAATGTTTCACAAGATTTTTGTGATTTCTCTCTGAGTCGTCTTTCATTAAATTATAATTATTATTACGTTGGCGTTAACAAATTGATAAAGAGTTATAACTCCCCTCCACATCTCTGGTATTACGGTTTTGTTCCTTAAGCACGCTGGACAGAATTACCTCAAGAGACGTTTTGTTTCTTGCTCATGTCTCTGCTCACGCCTCCGCACGCCACCCACTCTGTGCGGCGCAAAAAGCTTCCGGCGTGTGAGGCGCATACCTGCCCACTTAAGCTATTGAATGGGAAAAATACAGGAAAGTTGCTGTAGCTTACGACCTGACGTTCGCCTCCTCCGCTGTCTCGAAGTGCGAGGCACGGCTGTCTTAAAAGTTGGTAAAAACACGCGGTTGCAAAATTGTCAAAATAAAAACAAGTGTTCTCAGACATGGATTGCGAGTTAAACTAAAGACTCTGTACTTACAGTAACATATCCCACAACTACACACCTTTTCTCGTATTGGCTAATATCAACTTCATCGGGATTAAGTTCGAAGCAGGCTTGTGTTTGCCTTTGGTTTCAGTTCGTCGCAGGCGAAGGTGGGCGCTCGAGATTCCCGCCAGACGGCGCAGCACGGAGGCGGGCTGCTCGCGAGGGAGATGGCGTACACTGGATGGGTGATGTGGCTGGCGCTGATGGCGCGCGGGGTGGCAGGTGTGCCTCCGCCGCCCAGCGTGGACGTGGCTGCGCTGTTGGCAGCCCTGCGCGTGCGCCTCCACAGCGTCTGCGTCTTCTTACTCTACGCGCACCCACGTGAGCGCACTATTCCAGTTCCAAAGTGTTTGAAGTAGAGAGATATTCCGTAACGCGGACCGAAAATGAGTGAGGGTTGCGCTCAAGAAGATTCGTAATTCTACAATATTCTCTTTAACCTAGCTTTCATTAGAACGGTGACACGGACGGACGAGATTTTTGTGAAAGTTCATTACATACTTTCTCGAAAGGGTGCGCGCACCAGGCCGGCACAGTCGGGATGATCCACGCCTTCCGCCATTTTAAGCAGGTCTAAGGAACGTTCTTCTCGATATTCTGACGCGCAGATGACTTCAGGTCACGGCCAGGTTGGCCACTCCGGCGTTTCAACTGTGAGGCCAGGTGGTGCGCAAATGAATGTGTCACATTCATTTATGCTGATCCACATCCACAATCCACATCTCAAGTTGTACGTCGTACTATTAAGATTTTTGTAATGTATAACATAACACTGGGAAGCGTAGTTTTGGTAATTAGCAAAACTCAATGTTTGCTAAATTTAAAATACTATATACATATAAGAAGATGTGCAACATTAGTGAAACTTGGTAGATTCATGCGAGGTGAATACATTATACCATATTTTGGTGCGTTATATTAGTTCATTAATAAATTGAAATTGTCAGTGACAATTAGTTTTTATGAGTTAACTAAAATAACGCATTTATGTTTGACTTCTGTTTGTTATAACATATGACCCACAAAAACAACCGTCTGTGGTTCCGTCCGTCTGTGCCGTACAGTCCCAGTTTGTGCGTAACTTAATGCTTTATTTATACATTCTCGCCTAACTACCACAGAATAGATAGTATTGTAATCATACGCACGAAAACAGAAAATCTCTAATTGCGGGGCAATGGTAGAAAAAAAATCTTGTTCACGTATGTAATAAATCACTTTCTCTAGCACGTCGTGTAGTCGGAATCCGTTTTTTGGTCCCTTGATATTGAACTAGTGGTGCTGCAGAATGGCAGAGACTTTCACTTATCATTTTGGTCTCTGCTAGCTATTCGGACTTGTCACTTACTCTTCTCAGCTGCCATCTCTCGCTGCCCAAAGTACATTTTTTAAAAATTTTCTTAATTTTTTTGATTTCTAATACTAGAAGGGAAAGATTATTTTAAAAATATTAGAAAACAGTGAAACCACGTTCTAGCAAATTTCTTTGAAAAATTTGGAGCCAATTTTAAGGAAGTGGTATTTGGGCGCTACAATAAATTCGAAATTTGAACCTCTTTTCACAGAAAACTATTAAGTTTTCGAAAAACTTCACATGACACCATTTCAAGCACATCCAGTCACAAATGAAATTGTGTTTACAAATGGTTCGAAATATATGTATTAATGGCGTGAGAGATATTACTACATTTGTAACAGAGAAACTACATTTGTACGCTTAAAGCCCATTTTCTCAAAAAACTACTCCAAATATTTTCTTCAAACATTTCGAACGAGTAGTGGTAATTGCATTCTTTACTATGACGTAAAATTGAAATTAAAATGGGACTAGCACGATATTTTTTACTGTCCTGTTATACATATGAGGAGAAATTTTAAAACTGTTAGGGAGAAAAAATGTTTAAAACAAATTTTACAGGTATTTTGCACAAATGCATATGGGAAATACTCATATTATTGACAAATTGAACATGTCCTTATTCGCAGCTCTGTCTTCAAAGAAAAATCAGTTCTTGAGGAAAAAAATCTCCATTTTCAATATTACAGTTGTAGGAAGAACGAAGATCGGCGCCGATCTACGGGTCGAGTTTCCGCGAAATCGCCGTGGTCTTCTCCTCGTCTAGGATGAGCTCCACTTCTCCGAGGAGTCTTCCGAAATGTGTGGAAGTGTATTAATTGTTGAGTAAGCGTCTGTATAAGGAAAGATATGGAACAACGATAAGGAAGGAAAGTTCGGGTCATTTCTGTGTCGGGTTGTTTAAAATATTGTCCTGACATTCGTACGGTATTTGTTGAGGCAGGGGAGAATCGCAGCCTGGGCTCGGGAATAACATGGAACCGTAATGGACCGATTAGGACCTTTCATAGCTCATTGGGCCTACCATTGCGGTTCAAATGTAATTGCGGGCCCGAAAACGCTAATCATTCAGAAGTGTCTACAAAATTTGCTTCGTACAGTCGGATTAATCCGACTTTTGTCAGAAGGCGATAATACAAAACACGGGCTCTGTTTATATTTGTTATCACATTATGTGTTAAGAAATGTGGCAAGTGTACAGTATTCCCTTCAACGAACCAAACCTACGTATCCTACCTAAAGTTTATTTCCCCAAAACAGATTTACAAACTGAGCATATTTGTATTACGAAGATACAAAAAATTTTAGAGCTAGACGGAAATTGTAGCCGAGACTCCATGGGAGGAAAATTATCACCATCTCCACCAATCGTACAGGTGTCCCATTTAATTTGATAACTTGAAATAACTAAAAAAATACGCTATGTACGAAAAATTGAGCCGAGTCCAAATCTTAACAGTTTTGAAGGGGAAATCATTCTATTGTGGCGTCATACGGGTGTAATCGAACACAGACGAGAGTGGTTTGTAAAACAGTAGATTTATTAGGCCGTAGTATGATTTAACAACTACCCTGCTCCAATAATAAATAAATAGACCATACAGGAGAGATAATTAAGAACGGCTACGATGTTCCCTGTATGAAGCCGCTCTACTTTAAGACCATCTACACGTCTCGCAAGTCACGTCAATGAATTGCCGGCCCCGCGCCCTAGTGCACCTACACGCACAGACACGCGCAACACCTGTCACCGACGCCGCTAGAACAAGAAGACTGGAGCATTGTTCTCCTGGCCGTTATATAGGCCCTTTTGTCGCTACCCGCCGCCCCCATTGCCTTCTCCCCAAAGCCGCTCTGTGCTCGCTGCGTCTACGGAAACTTCCAGTGCGTCATCACTCCGCCCTTTGTTTAACATCCGGCGAAGCTCGCCAATTTCCACGTAGTTGTTTGTTTTGAGCGTGGCACGACGCTACACTATGCTAAAAACCAGCACCCGCTCCCTGCCCCCAGCGGGTGGGGTGGGCAACATTGAAATCTTAAATAGGAACCCCCACTTTTTATTTTAGATTGGGATTCTACGGACAAAAATACTTAAGTTTTGTCTGATTTTTTTTCTGATTTGTGGTAGGTGGAGCTGTAATCGCAAAGATTTTTGAAGATTTTCGACTGTAATTTCAGTGGTTTTGAGCGTGGTCGATTATTTCTGAGTGGTTAATAAAAATCAGTATTTTCCATGGAAGTCAATAATCTACTTTTAATGTAACTCAGAAACAAATCTTCTGAAATCAATTTTGCGATTACAACTACACCTATCACAAATCAGAAAAAAGTTTCAGCCAAAACGTATATATTTTTGCCCGTTGATATCGAATCTAAAATAAAAAATGGAAGTTCCTATTTAAGATTTCAATATTGCCCACCGCCCCCCCCCGCTGGTGGCAGAGGGGGTGCTGATTTTAGCATAGAATGATTCCCCCTTTAAAACTGTCAAGTTTGTTCTTGGCTCAATTTCTCGTAATTTGCGTATTTTTTTAGTTATTTCAAGTTAAATGGAACACCTGTATATCGCCACCGAAAACAGGCTATTTTTAAATTTTCATAATTTTTCGGTTTACTTATTATAGAACAGAAATATTATTTTTAGAATTTTAAAGAACAGTCAATCCGCGACCTAAATGGCCATTTTCTTTGAAAAATTTACAGCGTTTTTAAGAAAATGGCGCTTAAAAGCTAGAGTATTTTCGAAATTTGAAGAACTTTTTCTCAGAAAAGTTTTGCGTTGTGATTGAAATCGTAATTACAAGTAATTTTAAGCATATTAAATGAAAAATACCATAGAGTTTTCAAAATACTGGAAACCGAATATTTAGAATATTTTAAAAAAAAAGCCTTTTGTGTGCGTTTACCTTTGTGAGTGTTCGCATTTGTGCGCATTCGTCCTTGTGTGGGTGTGACTTTCCGTTTTCCTTTGTGTGCGTGTGTCTTAGTATGGTTCTGTCTTTGCGTGCGGCTGGTTTTGTTTGCGTTTTTTATTGTGTGAGTACGTTTTGTGTTAGAGTGTTTGTGCGAGTATATTTTTGTGCGAATATGATTTTGTGGGAATGTGTTAGTGTATTTTGGGTGGATGTGTTTTCTTGTGAGTGCGTTTGTGTGTGTGTGTTTTCGTGTGAGTGTGTTTTTGTGTGAGTGTGTCTTTGGGTGTCTGTGTCTTTGGGTGCTAATGTCTTTGGAGGACTTTGTCTTTTAGGGTTATGTCTTTGTGTTCGTGTATCTATGTGTGTCTGTCTCTGTGTGTGTCTGTCCCTGTGTGCATCTGTCTTTGTATACATTTGACATTGTGTGCGTCTGTCTTTGTGTGAGACTGTCATAAAACATTACAGAATATTTTCATAAAAACCTGCTCCAAGTTTTTCAAATAAAATTGCCACTTAGGTCGAGGTGTAACTATTCATTATTATTCTTAAAATATTTCATTTCTACTATAAGAAAACCGTACAAATAAGTAAATTTCAGAAAAATAATGTGCTTTGGAACGGCAATAGATGGAAGCCGGCAAGCGTACGTGCAAATCCGAATAGCTTGTCGCGACCAAAGGCAACATAATACTAATACGTGAAAGTCGGTGCCGTTTGTCGCACCATAGTTTATTTTTTGTATCCATGTGTGAATCACGCTCGTAACGATAAAATCACCCATATACACTATGTGATTAAAGTATCTGGACACATCCAAAATCGTGTTATGGTGTGGTCGAATTTTTCATCGAGAGATGGCACCCCTTTTTGTTTTGTGTGACACTGTCACGGTGCAGACCTACGTTTAAGTTTTAAACACCTTCTTGCTACACACTGATGAAGAGCAATTTAGTGGTGGCGTTACTTCATTCAACTCGATCGAGTACCTGTTCATACTGCACGATTTGTGGCGGAATGGTTTCACAACAATAATATTCCTTTAATAGATTGGCCTGCAAGAGTCCTGACTTGAATGCTATTCACCACGTTTGAGATGTTTTGAAACGCCGAATTCATGCCAGACCTAAACGACCTATATTGATACCTCTCCTCAGTGCAGCACTCCGTGAAGAATGAGCTGCCATTCCCCAAGAAACCTTCCAGCATCTGATTGAAAGTATGCCTGCGACATTGGAAACTGTCATCATAATCTCATAGATCAACAGCGTAAAAACGACGTAATTATATACAACGAATTAGCAAAGAAGCTCAGAAAGGTAATAAATGGTTTGATGGATGTGGTTCTTCATATCGCTAGTCAGAAAAATAAATTGCAGTTCTCAGAAGAAGCACTCCGTTCATTGAAAGAAGCTATGGATGGTATATTTTGTTCGTCTCAGAAGTTAACTCAATTATGGTTTATGCCCTTATTTTTCATTTTTGAAACAAAATGCTTTAATACATTGATCGATTGTATAAATTTATGTTAATTTTAAATAACAAAGTACAAATAAAGTTAAAACGTAACTGTCACATAAAAACTGAATTTTATTTGTTTATGATGATAGAAGGCATTTAGGCCAGGAAATTTTCCCTGGGGGTCCGTTTCCTCCCAGGCTACTAAATACGTTCGTATGAAAGACGTGACCTCTCCCGGGTTAATATTCACATTTTGTGAAAATTCATATTATCTTCAACTGTTTTATGTTTTTATACCTTGAAAATCATAAGTGCTTCTCCAACTAAAATTGTTACAGCACGTCACTGATACGGAGTAATATACGTAGCATAGATTTTATATTTATATTTATATTTATTCAGTAAAAACAGTAAAAAATGTATGTGACGTGGAGGGGAAAGAATATCTGCATACGTTTTTTTAAGTTCCAGAATCCCTTCCCGTCATTTTTGAAAGATGAGTAAAAGCTTAACATTAATAATTAAAAATAGAATTTAAAAATCTGAAGATAGAAATTTTAGAAAAATAGTTGTTTTTGTTTTTGAATATCGCAAGATTTTCAATATTAGAAAAATAGTCGTTTTCGTTTCTGAGAACGTTATAGAAAATGTATTAACGCTCCTATAGAGAAGCTACATTTACGTCCAGAAGCAAAACAAGGCGCTCCCTCGGCATTTGCTCAATGGATCAGGGAAAATGGACCAAAACCTGATTGAGATGGGGAGAGATAACGAGGTATAGAGAAAGTCATGAAAACCTGCTTGAAAACGTCTGATTTTCGGCCGAAAAAATAATTGCTGAGCTCTGATAAGGAAAACAAACATAAATTCAGCTTCTAAGTTACGGTAAAAATTCTCTATTGCGTGGTGTGTTGCGGGACTTCTGCGTAATAGCGAAAAATAGATTAACTGCTAAACATCCGTACCTCCGTCCGTCTGATGTAGGTGAACTACACTAGCGCCCAAACTAGACGTAAGATTTCGAAAAACATGTATTAATTTTTTGGGTACTTCGCAAGAAGCGCTATGGACATTTTCAATAATTTCTCAGAAATGGCTCCAATATTTTTCTTTAAAGCACTAGTAAGAAGAGAAAAATGATCTGATAAATTTGGCTTACGTTCGAGTTTCAGTGTTAAATCTGATATTTTAAAAATCTCAAATGCAAACATGTTATTCGACGTGTTTCATTAGATTTGGAAATACCTTAGCTACATCTGTGTTATGGGTACATAATTAAATGATTTTTATCAATTCTCTGAATTATGATTTGCTGTTGTGTACTTTTCTGTGCGGCGTGCCATAAACATAGTGATAATCAACGATTTTTCATGGAATAAAAGAGCACATTAAGTTACCTAAACGCATATACATAAGAAAAATAAAAAGAATGATACTGACAAGCATAATAAAACTACATTTAATTATGTATTATACAAATTAAAATTGTTAAGCAAAACAATTTTCATTCAATCATTTATGAAATTATATTCAATGAAATCTGTATTGTAATGCGTATCATTATGCAATTGGTTGCGGCCATCAAATGACAGAATTATACAATGGGAGTAGAGAAACGGCAATTGCTCACGATAACTGAACGTAGTATGTTACTCATATATCTAATTTGTATATTTAAACTTCATTTAATATTATATTATTGCTTGTCAGTATCATTTTTTTTATTAATCTATGTATGCTCTTATTCCAATTAAAAATCATTGATAAATCACTATGTTTATGCACCCGCAATAAAGGACACGAACAGCAAATCAGAATTCAGAGAATTGATAGAAATCATTTAATTATGTACTATAACACAGATGTACTAAAGTATTTTCAAATCACATGAAACACGTCGAATAACATGTTTGGACAAGTATGTGCATTTTCAA
>BOPP01000089.1:4924213-4941581 GCA_017312745.1 Gryllus bimaculatus
AATATCAGAGTTAACACTGAAACTAGAACGTAAGTCAAATTTATCATCGCATTTTTCTCTCTTCTTACTAGTGCTTTAAAGAAAAATATTGGAGCCATTTCTGAGAAAATGTTGAAAATGTCCATGGCGCTTCTTGTAAAGTACCCCCAAATATTAATAAATGTTTTTCGAAATCTTACGCCTAGTTGGGGAGCTAGTGTATTTCACCTACATCAAACGGACGGAGGTACGGATGTTTTGCAGTTAATCGATTGTTCGCTATCATGCAGAAGTCTCGCAACATCCCATAAAATTCCCGCAACACACCACGCAATAGAGGTTTTTTACCCTAACGTAGAATCTGAATTTATGTTTGTTTTTCTTATCGGAGCTCAGCAATTTTTTGGCCGAAAATCAGCCGTTATTCAAACAGTTTTTTCTATATATCTTTATCTCTCCCCATCTCAATCAGGTTTTGTTCCATTTTCCCTGATCCATTGAGCAAATGCTGAGACGGCCCCTTGTTTTGTTTCTGGACGTAAATGTAGCTTCTCTATGCGAACGTTTTTTTGAACTCTGTTTTTGTTTGTAATGGTAAGAGCAGAGGTTAGGGCGAGTTGCTATTTTGTTAGCAATGCAGAAATATCATACTCTCAATTCATGTACCGATGCAAATAAGTTTTCTATAATTGAGAAACGAAAACGACAATTTTTCTAATATTGAAAATATTGCGAGTTTTAAAATTTATTTTTATTTATTAATGGTAAACTTTTACTCATCTTTCAAAAATGACGGGAAGGGATTCTGCACGTAAAACAGTTGAAGATAATATGAATTTTCACAAAATGTGAATATTAACCCGGGAGAGGTCATGTCTTTCATACGAAAGTATTTAGTAGCCTGGGATAAAACGGACCCCAGGGAAAATTTTTTGGCCTAACTACCTTCTATCATCATAAACAAATATAATTCAGTATTTATGTTACAGTCACGTTTTAACCTTATTTGTAGTTATTTAAAATTAAATAAATTTATACAATCTATCAATGTAATAAAGCATTTTTTTTCAAAAATAAAAAATAAGGGCCTAAACCTTAAATGAGGTAACTTCTTAGACAAACAAAAAATACCACCCATAGCTTCTTTCAATGAACGGAGTGCTTCCTCTGGGAACTGCAATTTATTGTCCTGACTAGCGAGGTGAAAAACTACATCCACAAACAGTTCATTACTTTTTCGTCCGTCGGCCGGCTTTACTTCCCCTCCGAAGGAAGTCGTACGATGGATTTTTTCGCCCTTAAAAACACGGCTTCGATCGGTCGTTGAACAGTCCATACGCTGACCGCTACACCATCGCTCCGCCGATGCGTTAGATATGTAAGGTGCAGAGTGCCGAACCTTCGAACAGTCCAAATGCATCCTACTCCTCTCTTTTAAAATGCCCAAACAAGTCATATATACATCAAACTAATTGAGAGCCATCTCTAAAGAAAATGCCAAACAGTTATTTACCCCGTATAAAAGAGATATAACAAAATATGCCGCTAACGAAAGTTTGGGTGTAATTGAAAGGAAGCAGCCGAGGACTGGGACCTATTGGTGGACTGACAAATTTGCTGAAAGGGTACAGGAGAAGAAAAACGCTTATCACAAGTGGCTGACGACCCGTGATCTAGTTAGAAAAAGTTAGAAAAACTTATACAGGAATATGTGAAAATATGTAGAAGTTAAAAAGGACACTATATAAATTAAAAATAACCTTTGGGACCTAATGTGTTATGAAATGATTAACATCACTGGAATCTCAAGATCGCGGGAGGCGTGGAAGTGTTGAAACAGTTGAGAACAATTGAAATCAGATATCGACATTTGCAGCTTATAAGCATAGACGGGTAAATTATTATGAAGAACTTCTACAGGAACACCGTGTAGAATACCACGCTTCATATCAGCTGAAAGATACATCTGAGAGTCATGCAGAAGATATATCATCATTAGAAGTTGACAAAGTGAAAGTGAAAATATTTAAAAGTGGTAAAGCTCCTGGACCTGGTGGAATAAATATAGGCCTAATAAAATCAGCTCCATCGGTATTGTCTGAATAGCTTTCGGAATTATTTAATGGGTGCCTCAGGGATCGTGGGATACCAGAAGTCTTTAAAGTGCGTTACATATCCAATACATTTAAAAAAGAAGATAAAGACAATTGCTCCAGTTACCGTGGTATAACTGTTCTGAGTTCCTTTGGTAAAATATACTGTAAAATTATTAAAAACAGATTGGAAAATGAAATAAATAAACTGGAAGAATAGAGTGGCTTTTGAGCAGGTAGATCCTGCAAAGATAATATATTTACCATCCAACAAGTTATGGATGAGCGGCTGGTGCATAACCTTGAGAGACATTTGTCTATGTTGACTTGCAAAAAGGGCACGACAGTGTCCCCTTTTGAAAATTGTAGAGGGTCAGGGAAAATAAACATATTAATAGCATGCATATTAAGGCCATTAGAGTTGTATTCGTATAATATTGCTTATCAATGAATCAATAGCATATCAAAAGAAATAAAGAGAAATAAATGGATAAGAAATGGGTGCACCAACCCTGTTCAAAATCTATCTAGAAGAAGCTCTAAAAATCTGGAAGAAAAAATGTGAAAGGACAGGAATAAAATGAAATAACGATATATTCACTAAATTTTGCAGATGACCAAGTGATATTCGCAGAGGATGAAGACGATGCACATTTTATGTGAAGGAAATTAAATGAGAAATATGGAAAATGGGGATTGAAAATTAATTCACAAAGACGTTAATTTTCCATGAGTTCATGATGGTAGGAGGGAGAGGAAAATATTTACTAATGGAAGATGGCTTGATTGCGCCAGACGAATACGTATTTAGGAACAGTTTTAAAGGACCAAGGGAAGTGAAGAGGAAATTAATCATCGTATTCAGCAAGGAAAAACTGCTATTCGGCAATAATATGGAATAAAAATATTGCTAATAATGCAAAAATTAGAATTTATAAAAAAAATTGTGGAAAGCATATCACTGTATGGTACTGAATTGTGGGAGATCTGAAAAAACAACGAGAAAAAGTTGAAGGCTATGGAAATCGTCTCTTGGAAACGCAGCTGTAGTGTAACCTTAATGGAATGAATCAGACAATGAAAATATAAAGCAGAAAATAGGTGTCATTTCCAAGATGATGGATACAATAGAATGGAGAAGTTTAAATTGGTACGGGCATCTTAGAAGAATGCCGGAGGAAAAATGGCCAATTAAAATATGGAGGGGCAGGTGCCAATGAACAAAAAGAGAGGTAGTCCATGACTTACTTGATATAATGGTGTGCGACTGGCAAAGAAAGATCGTCACATCAAAGAAGATGATAGACAAGATAGAAGAAGACGGAAGTTTGGGTGACGCCGCATGGTGTACTTCCACTCTCTGGAGAAGAAAAAGAAGAAGTGAAAAAATATCTTTAGGGCGCCAATAGTTGGCAGCTAAAAATCGAAAAGATAGCCCAGACTAAAGCGGAAAGGAAACTATCTAGTACGAGAACGTCTTCTGTTGGTGTCCCCTGATACCGACAAATATTTGTTTTCAAAACGTCCGACCGCCATTCTGTCTGTCCGTGTGTGATCAACTCTAGCGCCTAAATTATTTATAACTTTGCTTTTCCAAAATTAATAATCGGCCTTCGATTTGGCCCAATTCGAAACTCTGCGAGTTTGAAAAAAATCCTTTAAATGATGTGGGTACTTTTATGAAGCTCATGGGACAGTCTCAAACAGCAACAAACTGTTTTTTTAAATTTCTTGTAAGTATAGTGAAATACACTTTAAGGGACACAAAGATTGAGTCGACCCGTTTAGAGAAATAAGTTAACTTACACCGGTAAATTTACATTAATGCTCGGCACGGACACTTTGAGCCCGGACATGCTTTTAGTTTCATCATAATGATCGTAGTAATCGGGGAGAATTACCGGCATACCTAGTGAAAGAAATGTAATAAGCTAAAACGTTCGCAAATGCTGAGCCATTAGGAGTATTGTAGCAAAAAAGTGAAAATTACGAATACAGAACGAGCGCGCAGAGTGCGCAGTACCCGACGCTCGCCAAATCACACGAAAACGAAAAAGTAAACGACCTACTTACTAATCATGGACCTAAGAATACGCGGAGATGGCATTCGCCACCTTTGCCGTGTTCCGCAAGCGAAGTTAGGGGCCGGTGCCGTCCGACATATTGGTGTGTCCAAACCACGGCTGTCAAATACGATAATAAATGGGTAATGCCCATTTTTCAATGGAACTTAATAATCTTCGGAATATTGTAGAGTATAATAACTTAAATAGAGAAGCTTCCATTCAAATTATATGATCACTGTAAAGTATTTTTAGTGCGTGAAAACTAAAATAACCTCAAACTTAATTGTCAAGAATACTGCATTACTATACGTTCTTCTTCAACCTTTGAGATTTCTCACCAAAAATATGCAAATAAATAAAAACTTAACACTGCTAACATTCTGAAGGGGCACGTGATGCACTAATTATTACGAAATATTCTTTGCATTGGTGACACAATACTCGAAGTCTGGCCATCATACAATATGATCAAAGAACTGCACAGTGTTTTACTGTACTGTTACTTTATTTTCTTTTTTCTTACATAAACATTACGTACAATCATACGAAGTCAAAAGACCTATGTCCTCAAGTTTGTATTTCGTAGAAAGGCCAATTCAAATGATGTTAATATTGTGCAAATCATTCTGGTTTCTTTGTAGAATACGCCAAAGGTTAATGTTATTTATCCATTTAAAGGCATCTTCCGTGAATAATTATTCCTGCACTATTTACTTCCTTTTTGGTGAGGTAGAGAACCTGTTAAATGCGAGTAATACAGTTCTTTCAAAATCCTCTCCTTGAAAATGAACCGAGAATAACTTGCGGTAAAAGTAGTAGGCTGCCAGCTGCCTTTTCGCGCAGCTCTAATTCACAGTGCTCTCCCCTTTGGTTGTGAAGGGAAAATTACGAAAATTAACGAATGTTACTATGTTCTCCAAACCTTTAGACTAACTACTAACATGTGAGACGTATTTCAGACCTTTCCCAAATGATTTGTACAGCTGTTAGCCACACACGTAACCATGATGTAACAGAAGCTTGTTAATCTGATCTCCACGCCGCTAACAATGACCACTTGTTCAGATGCGAAGGTGCGCGCGGGGGCGGCGCTGGGCGCGGTCCGTCTGCAGAGGGCGCTGCCGTTCCCCACGGCGTCGCTGGCGTCGCCGCCGCCGCCCCGCGCCAACTGCTCCGGCGCCGCCTCCGCCCTCCACCCCGGCCCTTCACGAGTACCCGTCATCTCGGCCCCCCACGCCCGCCCCCGCCCCGCCCCTCCCGCCCCGCCCCGCCACCGCCCCGCCACCACGCCCCGCCCCGCCCGCCCCTCCACTCCACGTCCCGCCACGCCCACGCCCCGCCACGCCTCGCCCCCGCCACGCCACGGCCCCCCAACGCCCGCCACGCCCCGCCCTCCACAGCCCCGCCCACGCCATGCCCCCCCGCCACTCCCCTCCCCCCCACCACGCCCGCCACGCCCCGCACGCCCCGCACCCCCGCCACCCCGCCCACGCCCCACGCCCCCCACGCCCACGCCCCCACCCCGCCAACGCCCCCCCACGCCCCGCCACGTCCCGCACGCCCCGCCACGCCCCGCCACGCCCCCACGCCCGCCACCCCCGCCCACGCCCCGCCACGCCACGCGCCTGCGGGAGCATTTATTTTTTACTAAGAAAATCATTAGTTCCGTAAGCGTGGTGCGTGCTAATTGCAGAAAATCGCAGTGTTCCCCTCTAAAACATCGGTATATGTGGCATTGTATCCATAATACGAAGAACGCATTAAAATATGGACAAGGAATAGTTTTCTCTATCACTCTGTGTCACAAATATAATTATCTTAAATTTTCATGTAGTTTACCATAATTACATTTTCCATGAAATAACTTTCACAAAAATTTAGCCCATCCCATGTGTCATGAGAATCGCCACCGACCAAAACGGTGACTTGCGCGTTTTCTTCTCCTGAAAACTCCCCCAGTGAGACGCTGCCACAGCAAGGACTAACTCTCAGCGCCCGCGTGGTCTCGCAACTCGAGTGGCGCGCGTTGTGTGTGGAAGTGAAGAACAGAGCCCGAATGGAGAAGAAATAACCCCGCGCGGTCCGTGCTCTTTTGTTAGGGTCCTGCTCCGGCATTCGCCAGATGTTGGTCACAGAAATTCAAGAAAACAAGCGCACAGAGCACTCGACAGCTAGAAGTCTCCTCCAGTCGATAGCTGAATTCAACCCGACTATGTAGCTAGTGTCAGACATCGGCTACCATTAGGATTTGAATTTGATGGTCGCTGAGCTATCGCTGCCGCTACAATTGCTGGTGAAGGCTTTCATTAAAAACCAAAAGGGTATGTAACCTGTAAGCTCCACGCCATTGTTTCTTCGTGCAATCGCCTGTGACGAACTCTTAACGAACCTTTAGTATTAATATGTTATTTAATTATCATTCTTTTTAATATGATTGCGTGGGCGCCAGCATACTTGTTCTGTTATCGTGATTTTTTCCCGACGCTGTTGTAATTCTAGGAATAACACGGCATTTGCGAATGTTTGAGATCATTGACTGTCTTTCACTATATCGCTTATCTTTTACTATACTACAATACGTGCTGGTAGTTCTTCACAGGATCTTAACGGTGATACCAGAAGCAACGCCCTCACTTGATGTGTTCACGCGCTACATTAATGTAAATTTCTATGCATATGTACAAGCAATTCGTAACTACGAAGCGCATGTGTGTCTACACGCGTCCCAGACAAGCCATATGCTGCGCGATAAAGACTCACAGACAACATAAATTCAATGTAGGAACAAGCATTCCTCATGCATTAGTAGTCTAGTAGGCGATTCGAATCTTTTCGTTTTGCGTTATACAGTAATGTACGATCAGCCTTAATTATAAGGAGCATACAAGTGTTTTCACTTTTGAATGAAAAGTTTTGGGATGAAAGAATGTGAACCAATTAAGACCACCTCCAAAACGGACAGAGGCGGATTATATAATTTCTTGGGGGCACTTGTTCTCCCTTCGGATTCAATGACATGCCTTTCAACCACATGCTCTTTTCGTTTCCTGTACAACATGATTTAGCAATGATGTATCATAATAGACGCAGTTTTCCGTAAAAAAGTATTTTCGAGGAGTTCCTGCACCAACCCCGGAACAGCAATGTTGCTGACTAATGCAGATACGAGGTTGGCATTCAGTTGCTCCTCGCATCATTAGCTCTCCAACATTCTGCATACCTCTGATTTCCATAATCGCCGTAATCGTCATAGCACATCTAAAGCTCATTAGTACCTGTCTACACCCGAAGACGATCACTACTCTAATCATCTGAACTCCCATCAGTGGAATGTATTTTAACAAAATGACTTTCAGATGGATTTCACATTTTTCTGTGTGAGTGTACTATATAACAGTAATTCTTCACACGAGACGTACACAACCACAGGCCTGGTCAAAACCGTGGCCATACGGCCACTGCCGACGGCTTCCTCTCACAGATTGTTTGCCACGCGCGGTACTGCAACGATTATGGAACACCCGGGTCGGCGGTAATCGCTACAATGTTACTAGCTTGACTCAAAATGTTCGCAGTCGTCCAGGCAAGACTGCCTTGTTTCCGTAATACTAATTACCAATGTTTTGCATAGCAATACTATCGAAGGGTGTTACGTCATCCAATTTTTTTACTATACTATACATTTCTGAACTCTTTCATCGTTTCAGCTACTCTGATGAATGCGATATCTCAGTGCCAACACCGTGACCTCTGCAGCATCGTTGAGCCCAAGTCTTTGATGTTGGAATCCCGACGATAGCGGATGTTAGATGCTAGTTAGATAGCTTGGTCGAATTCAGCCGCTGCCTGGAGGAAAAATGGCGGCCGACAGCTGTGAAGGGTAGTTTTCTGTGGTTTCTCCCAGAAATACCAGACAAAAGCCGGAGCTGCACGCAAAAAAAGGGCCGAAACGGTACGCAATAATACTTTGCATGCCTCACGCGCGATCTTTACTCCTTCATTCTTGTCCCGCCCCTTGCACATACACATATTTGCATACCTACACTTCAGCATCTATCAGTAGCTTAGAACGTGTCCTGTCTGGGGGACACGCTGTGGGAGATACCTGGTCAGGAAAAACCGTGCAAGTAGACGAGAAAATCGGCGCGGTATCTCACATTTTCATAGAGGAGAAACACTGTTACTTCCTGGAATGTACCTTGGACTACACTTAAGGAATTCACGAAAAGAGGTTTGTCCCGCAGAAACAATGAGTATCATCAATGCTCACCCATGTAAACACCGATTTAAACTGAAAGGCATTTCAAGGTAACGAACTGGAAGAAGATGGAAGCACTGTCATCCAATCGCGAGCTTCGTGACAACCTAAGTTCTTGGTATTGCAGCTCCCGACTGGAGGCTTCCCCTTCTCCGTAGAGCTCGTAACTTTGAAGTGCTCGTCAAATACTATAGAGACAATGCAGAACACTGCGGTAAAAAAGGAGACATTTGAAGGTAGCGCCCATAGTAGCCCGACTTGTCATAACTATTGTGATATCTAGTACGAAGTGCATAATTTTGAAATATTTTTAGTTTACTTACGATTATGTTTACTTAAGTTTCGCAAAGTGATTAAAATATTTTCGTTTGGTTTTGTTTTTTAAATGGCTGGGAAGGTGAGTACCGTATTTGATTATGCAAATGAAATTAAGAAGAATTGCTTTTTCTATTCCCTCGTGATGAGACATTCTAAGCTACGAAGTCTTTAAGCCCTTGCAGATTTCGAGTTGTAAGAATTTTATTATCTAACTACTTATCAATTTCCAGATAAATGCAGATATTAAATTATCAAATGACTGTTTTTATTGGTTGTAGCATTGTACATTTATGTTTCCTGCAAAAATATAAAATTTAATATATCAATATAATAAAAATAATTACAGAAATAATGATTATGTAAGTTAATACGTTTGCTACACTTAGAAATCTCAAAACTCCAAAAGGTGTATACGAATTGAAATTCGGATTAGTCGCCGACTTTCCAGGTCAGGTCACTAGGTTCGCTGGTGAGCAGTTGTCTCCCATTAAAAGTACGAGAAAGGTTCAAAAGGCCCTGGATTGCCTACTTGTACCTGGTAACGAGTCCCGTGGTGCGGCAGGCTCTGCACGCGGCGTGGCTGCGCACGTCGCCGCCGTCGACGTGGCTGGTGTTCGCGCGCGGGGGCGGCAGTGGCAGCGGGGGCGAGTGGGCGGCGCGGGGCCGAGCGCTGCCGGCCGACGCGCTGCTGTTGCTGTGCGCTGGCGCGGCGGCGCGGGGCGCGGGGCGCTGGCGCTGCGCGCAGCTGTGGCGGCCGGCGACGCGCCGCCCGCGCGCGCGCCCGCTGCGCTGCGCTGCGCTCGGGCGCTGGGACGGCGCCGCGCTGCGCTGGACGCCCTCGGGCTCGCGCGGCGGCCGCGCGCCCCTGGGCGGGCTCGCGCTCAAGGTGCTCGTGCGCCCGGTGAGTAGCGCTTCCCGGACAGCTGGCCTCGGACTGACCTTTGGAAATCCAAGAGGATAGTTTGTGAGCACCCCTTCACATGGCGCAGCGCAGCAGCGCTTCTGAGAGCGCGAGTGCTGACAAAGCAATGGTTTAAATGGAGATATTCACACAAAAGGTTATCGGTGGTGAACTCTCGCTGCTTGTCAGGGAGACACACCGACAGGCTCCGTAATCAGGCGCCTTTAGAGCCACGCCCCCGCCACTGCAGCATGGTTTTGATAAGCGACAGGGCCATTCCCACGCCTCCACCGCCGCATGCCATGGAAGAGGGAGGGTTCGTGAGTTTGACTCGTCGGCGACGACGAAAAAGGGATGCAGCAGCTAAAGCGCCTTGATCTGTGTGGCAGCGGGAATACTATTAATTAAAGCTGTTATCTGCTAGCGGTGACTTGTACACGCTTCCATGCTGTTGGTGGCGGGAGTCCGCCATCGAACGACAGAGCAGCGCGAATCCACCACACCAGGAAAGATCTCTATTTAAACCAATGCTTTGGTGCTAGCTGCATCATGCCGAAGCGCTGCTGCAAAATAGTAGACAGATAGGGTTCTGCAATCTCCTACAATTTGAACAGACTCGTGTTACAATATATGAACAAATAGCTTCTTTAAAATTCACTACTGTCAGTGAAAAGCTCTCTGAATATGTTGCGTTATGAAAATTTGACATCAATTTTCTCGAAATTACTGAAATATTAGGTGGACCCTTGTCAATGCAAAGGGTCTCCTTCACCACGATCTCGTTTAACTTGGGGATATGGGGGGTAGAGGGTCTCGCCTTCGTGATTTCGCCTTCAGGCGCCTCTAAACAGGCAGAGATTCTTACCAGTCAGGAAGACAGTGTCCTCAATGATCCAATTTAATGTCGTATTTTAAGCAGCGAGCGTGCTACTTTTGGAAACAATTTTGTGTTTTTGTTCAGCAGTAGTTTTGCTGCTACAGGCATAATTGGGGAGGGTATGTTATGCCTTAAGCGTTCTTAAACTATGTTTATAAAATATGGATTTTGTAAAATTTTTGAAATAATACTTAAATATGAAACTAAAATTAACAATATTTCATTTGGTGTATAAATATTATTTGAAAAAAATTCAGAAGCAGCAGGCTTGGAATGAAAAAATATTTTTGCTCAACCGCAATATAATCTACCTTACTTTTTGAGAGAAATAATTGAAGTAATATTCCCCTTTGTGAATTACATTGTATGCCTTGTTGTATGACGTGTTGCATTTCTTCCACCTGATTTAAAAATATTGTTATTTTGTTAGTTTGATTCTTGATGTAATACTTTTGCCCAAATATTTTATCATATTCAGAAAATAAAAAAAGCAATAAATAACAAATTAAATTGACTTTATATTCACT
Organism: Gryllus bimaculatus; assembly: GCA_017312745.1. Lineage (NCBI taxonomy): Eukaryota > Metazoa > Arthropoda > Insecta > Orthoptera > Gryllidae > Gryllus > Gryllus bimaculatus. The sequence continues at coordinate 4,935,233 of BOPP01000089.1, forward strand.
TATATATACACACAAATATATATATATATATATATATATATATATATATATATATATATATACACAAAAGTGGTAGGAGTGGTCCTCTGTAGTTCTAGCTGAGTGTGCGTTGCGTTTGCAGACGGAGCCTATGATGACGGCGGTGGTGCGCGACGGGAGGGTGGAGGTGTCGTCGCTGGCCGGCGAGACCTGGAAAGACCTGCAGGCGCTGCTCGGCTTCGAGTGGGTGCATGTTGCAATGGAGATGGCCCTCACCCACAATTCCCTCTTAGCAACACTATTTGCTTTCAGCGTCACACGTTTTTCATTTTCTAGCCAGGAAACATAATAACACCTCACTGATAGTACTGGCATTTCATTAATTTGCATATATTTTCAACAAACATTAAACGAACTGTAGCTCAAAACTGCAAGTTCGGAATATTTCGCACATAGCCCTTAAATTTTATTCATTGATTGGAGGTTTTAGCCGTTAATCTGGTACCAGGCTTTGAACAACAATTCAGACATTATAAAATAATTATACTAAAGATATTTGGACGATTTGGATGCATGTCTACTTGTCATTGCTTTCCACGTTAAAATTACAATTTACAAATATTCACACTTTACGTCAGCTATATACTAAATAGTATTTACTGCGAAGTGCATATTATTATTATTATTATTATTATTATTATTATTATTATGAATGTCATAGTAATAATAATGTCTGTTGATAATAATTATAAATATTTGTTGATTTGTATTGTAAACATTAATAGTTTATTATCAAAAGACAAAGCAAACAATCTAGGTTAGTGTGGTGTCTGACGCTTTTAACAATTTTTAAGTATTTTTTACTGAACTAGTGGTGCTACAACAACACTATTAGTAAGTAAACTACAACATATTTTCTGCTTTACTTGTAATTGCTCCCATTATTTTCAGCACTTCATACAGGCAAGCAATGATAATTTCACATATAAATTGCACATCCAGAACTAAAGGCCATATAATACATAGCATTACAAATGAATATGAATCGAAGATACCATTACCTTATGAATGGATGAAGAGGTACAGATATGAAATAAACCATTTTTTTCTGTTGCTTACACTGCCTAAAATAGGAAATGATTGTGAAATGTAGCAAAATGAAAAGGTATACTTATACTGTAATCACTGATGAGACACCGACTGAATAATACAACTCGAAGACCTCAAAAAACCTTATTTTTGAGTACATTATTGTTTAAACAATGGGGTGCCAATATGTAATATCATTGATGGTATGCAATAAATGATTAATAATTAGCCCAAATTGCAAATAGACATGTATCATGACGAAAATAATATCGGGGCACCGTTTCGAGTGTTTTTCGCCACAGAGCTGCATGTGCGAAGCCAGATCTTGCGGTATTCCACATTTGTGCCCCTATTTTACGCTCATGTTCACTATTCCTCTATCTATATATACATTATTCCCGACCTAAATAACGTGAAATATATCATTTTATTGAACGTAGAGAACATTGTAACACTAACAGTAAGTAAACAAAACCGCCTCACCTAATCTTACCCAACATGTCGCCGTTCCACAGTTGACTTCTAAAATATGCATCGGTGCAATTTTGACCAAGGTAATACAAAATTACAGTTAAATAAAAATTTTTACACATTTATGGTACTTATTTTTTTCAGTTTTCCTTTCGTATTTTTAAGAATGCGTTTTTTAAGAGAGAAAACGTAATTGTTCTAATTTCAATTAAGTTTTGCGGATTGTCTGAAATAATTCATTGATACATTGAGAATACAAAATGTTGAATAGAGTAACAATCGAATTATTATTGGAATTTTCAGAAGTAATTATCATTTTAATTACATTAATTATTTTTCATATCTTTCTGATCCATTCCCAGGAGCTGGTTCCGTAATTGGTGGGACTTCTGTATAAGTTTCATTAATTTCAGGCAGAAATTTTGCCCAAAACTACTAGTTTTTTTAAAAAACAAATGTACATGGCCTTTTCTAATTAGCTGATTTTTACTTTCTCGCACTTATTAACGTTAGACGAGAAAGTATTGTAATCGTGTGCCGGAAAACGGCAACTTTTGAACCCAAAAACATTTATTGCCTGGCCCCAATAAGAAAAAAGAGGATAATTGTAGTTCCTAAATATAGAAAAGAATCCTCTAACACATAGTAATGCAAGAATCTATGTTTTGTGGGTCCTTAACATCGAAAAATTGATTGACGGCAAAACGTCTGCATGTCCGTCTGTTTGTCCGTCCGTCTGTGCACAACGCCAGCGCATAATCAGTTCATCCGATTTTCTCCAAATCGATATTCCTCAATCATTCTAGCTGATGTCACGGATCCTGGAATTTGAAACCGAAATTTTTTAAATTTTTGGGTGTACTTACCCCTTGGACACAAAACCCCTGGGACATTTTCAAAATTTTCATATGACGTTAGCAATTGACACTCCCAGAAACACTATTTAATCAATCAGTTAATTAATTTGAATGTTTGTCATTTGGTATCTATAAAGCTAGTGAATTACATCAAGGATCGTTATAAGGGGATCAGATTAAAATTAGTCAGTTCTAATTGAGATTCCTTGCAAGGAAACAGGGAACTGAAACAATCATATTTATGCTTATTAGGAATCCTGATTATGTTGTTATTACTTTTAGCGTCACATTTGTGTCAGAGCTCCATGGAAAATGTTCACGGCTACCTTAACGCATCACGTCGGGAAACGATTACCTTACCAGAACGCAACGGTTTACGGAACAAATTTTCTAATGGGACTGCCCAGCAGCAGACCGAGACGCATCGAATGAGAAACACCAAGCGAATGCCGGAACAGAACCCTAACAACCGGGTCACGGATCGCGCATTATCTTTCCTTCCCATTCCTTGTCTTATCCTACGCCTTACTTATACTCACTTACACTTACATGCACTACACTACCACACTGGTCGGGAGTTTAGCGATTGTCTCGGCGGGAGCAGCGCCCCACAGATGGAGGAGGGAAACCTCGGAAGCCAACGTGTAGGTTGGCACTGGAGCTCGTTATCCAGCGAAGGAGGAACACCGCCGCCTTCTGCGATAATAAACATTCACGGAACTAATGGCCATCACAGTTGACGAGCGCGGAACCTCGAAACAGTCAAGAAATCAAACAAGCGTCAAATGACAATATTTTGCCCCAAACTGTAAGTGGTCTAGTCTGTAATTGAGGAACACACGAGCTAACCGATTGGAATAAATATAGAATTAACCATTACAGCAGTCACCCTAAGAAGAACGGGGCGCTTGTGAGAGAGGATCCGGGTGCGCATGCGCTTTGCGTTTAGTAGACACGAGAGTCTCTACAAAGAACGCAGCGTGTTGGTTTTCGGGGAGGAGTGAGGGGGCGGCGCGTGTGCAGCGTGGAGTACGAGCTGGCGCAGACGGACACGACGGAGCAGCACATCTTCTCCCTGGAGGGCGCGCGCGCAGACGTCGCCCTCGGGGAGCTCTCCGTCAGCCTCCGCCGCCTGCGCAAGGCCGACTTCGCCGTCGGATTCCACTGCTCCAGGTGAGTTTTGCGCGCGAGGTCAGCTCAGGGCATCCCTAACAGCACTGCAGGGCTTCTGACCGGGAGGTGTCTAGCTTGGACTCCAGACGGTGGAAGGGTTTTCGACACTAGCTAGCAGCTTTTCAGCTAGGCCGAATTCAGTCGCTGTCTGGAGGAGATTCTAGAAGGCAGCTACCCTGATCTGCTGTTTTCCGTCGTTTCTATGATCAATACTAGGCAAATGCCAGAGCAGCATCTTTGTAAAAGAGACAAGCGATCGCGCGCGATCTTCCCATCCTCGTCCTGGTCGTATTCGCTTCCCTCACACACATCAGATACTTACTCTCATAAACAATACACTAACACACATGTTGGAAGACTAGTCCGGGAGCTTTATAACTTGGACCGGCGGAGACAGTGCCCGGTGCACTGTCTGCTATTTTTTAAATTGTAATACAGTGAAAATTCCGAACACCCCCCCCCAAATCACCCTAAAGAAATCCCTTCCTCATATTTACCTCTAATAGGGAATAAATTTCCAAATTCAATCCCCTGTCGCGGAAACACCAGGGTGTTTTCGAATAGTAAAAGTTTTTCTTACCGTATGGGGATCGACAACAGAGACAGCAGCCAGTGGCCAACGATGTTTTTTGCCAGTAGTGCGTGGCAAACGGCGTCCCGTGGTTACAGGACGAGCTTGTTCGTGCGCCACCTGGGCACGGAGCAGCCTCGCTGGCACAGCTTCCTGGAGCCCTTCTCTCCCGGGATGTGGGCGGCGGCGGGCGCGTCGCTGCTGGCCACGGCGGCCGGCCTCTACCTGCTGACGCGCCTGCACCCGCCCTCGTGGCTGCACCCGCCCGCCCGACTCTCGCGGCCTTCCGACGCGCTGCTCTGCGCCGCCGCCACCTCCTGCCTGCAAGGCAATGCCACTCACTTATTCACTCATTCGCTCACTTATTCGCTCAATTATTCACTCATTCGCTCACTTATTCACTCATTGGGTGAGTTCCTCATCTCGTATTTCATTTACTCATATACTACTTCAGTTCATTTCCTATCCACTTATTCATTTATTCATTCATTCACTAATTCAATTAAGGGGCTTATGCCAGTAACAAGGAATGTCACATCAGCTGCAACCAAGTCAATTGTGTATGTTAGTGGAACGATTTTGATGAAAGTGGAGCTTATTTTGTTACTGTATACTTCTTGTTCACACTGATGAACGTGGTGGTAGTAACAGAATATGACACAGTAAAGGTTGTGGAAGTATCAGATAGTCATAAAAAGATATAAAGATATAAAATTGACTGCTTTTCATTCAAGAATGTTCATTCAGCACCGAAAATTAGGATTTTGAAAAACAAAATTTAATACCAAAAGTGCATATTTTTATCTAGTTGACAAAGTGGAGAATTTTGAAGGATAATTAAGAATGGTTGTAAGTAAAAAAGAATAGTTGACGGCAAGACAATAAAAATGTATAAATGGGAAAATTTTAAATTAAAGAATTTTCAGGATATAAAATCATTCAGGATAGAAAAGTGAAGATTTTTGAAGTTTTAAAAATTCAAAATTCTCCAAAATATTCACCTTTTTGCCTTTTGTCTAAGTGAGGGATTTTAGAGTTATAATTAGGGTCAATGGAACTGTTAAATTTAATCGAATGATTGGCAAAACTGGAAGTGTCTAAATTTTGTTTCCAATATCTAATATGTTAATTGATTTTGCATGAAAACGTTCTGCTTGTTTGGTCTAATCAGAATCACAGTCTTTACAAGCGAGGGAATAAATGCCACTTCTTTCAATGACGGAATACGTGATTTGAAACAATGGAATTACGATAGGAGAGAGTTTAAAGTATTTTAAGTCACTGAAATATTGTGTTTAGTAAAGCATTGTACTATTTGTTAAATACTGGGCGGTTAAATACTATGTTGGGGTTGGAAATAAGTTTCTTAGGTTCTACAAGACAATGTTGAGGAAAACCTTTATTCAAAATAATTTTTACTCCTTTTTGACTGATAAATTTGTTGATGGAAAGAGGATCATAACCATTATTTAATGGTAATTAATTTAATTATGCAATGGTTAGAATGGTATTGACTTCATTATTAAAACCTGTATCTGACATAGGAAACTGTAATAGTCTTCTGATCCAGAAATAAGGGAGGGTGAATTTATGATGGTGAACGTGGTTGGAATGGCAAAGGATGATCAAATTAACATGCAGGAATGATTATTAGGATTAGGATCCCTTTTTATCCCAAATTAACCTACGTTCAAAATTACAAAAAAATAGCCCTACTTGTAAAATGCAGTGTCAAAAAAGGGGGCGTGTCTCATGCTCAATATGACATTTAAATAAGAATTACAGGGTCATCCAGACTTCCTGACAATATTTGGAAAGAACATGGTTTGAACTATTTGTTTAGCCCTCCAAACGACAATCGATGATTCCCTCTCTTTGAAGCGCTGGCGCATGCGCCGTGTGCATGGCGGTGCGTGAGCGGAGGCGTGAGCGGCGGCGTGCGCGGAGGCGTGAGCGGAGGCGTCCAGAGAGAGATCGCGCACGCCGCCGCTCACGCCTCCGCTCACGCCTCGCTCTCACGCCTGCCGCTCACGCCTCCGCTCACTCCTCTTCGTCACGCCTCGCGCTCACGCCTCCGCTCACGCCCTCGCTCAACGCCTCTCCGCGCACGCCGCCGCTCACGCCTCCGCTCACGCCTCCGCTCGCGCGCTCCGCCTCACGCCTCCCGCGCACGCCGCCGCTCACGGCCTCCGCTCACGCCTCCCGCCTC
>BOPP01000089.1:4941606-4966606 GCA_017312745.1 Gryllus bimaculatus
GGCGTACGGCGCTGCGCACCCTGCGCGCACGCCCGCCGCTCACGCCTCCGCTCACGCCTCGCTCGCGCCCTCCGCTCACGCCTCCGCTCGCGCCTCCGCTCAGCCTCCGCTGCGCGCCTCGCTCACGCCTTCCGCTCACGCCTCCGCATCACGACCTCTCCGCTTCCCGCCACGCTGCCGCTCACGCCTCCGTCACTCCCGCTCGCGCTGCCGCTCAAGCCCTCGCTCACGCCTCCGCTCACGCCTCGTCCGCCTCGCGCCTCACGCCTCCGCTCCGCCTCACGCTGCACGCCTGCGCTCGCGCCTCGCTCACGCCTCCGCTCCGCGCTCCGCTCACGCCTCCGCCACGTCCGGATAGCACGCCTCCCGCTAACTCCCTCACGCCTCCGCTCACAGCCTCCGACTTCACGCCTCCGCTCGCAGCCTCCGCTCACGGCCTCCGCTCACCTCCGCTCACGCCTCGCTCGCGCCTCCGCTCAACTGCCTCCGCTCACGCCTGCCGGCTCGCGCCTCCGCTCTCACGCTCCGCTCACGCCCTGCCGCCTCAGCGTCCGCGCCTCGTCACGCTCCGCTCGCGCCTCCGCTCACGCTCCGCTCACGCCTCGCTCGCCGCTCGCTCCCGCTCCGCTCGACGGCCTCCGCTCGACGCCTCCGCTCACGCCCGCTCCCTCCGCTCCCACGCCCCTCCCCCGCTCACGCCTCCCTCACGCCTCCGCTCCGCCTCCGCTCCCGCCTCCGCCTCACGCCTCCGCTCACGCCTTCCTGCATCGCCTCGCGCTACGCCTCCGCTCCCTCGCTCCCCCTCCGCTCATCGCCTACGCTCGCGCCTCCGCTCACGCTCCGCTCACGCCTCCGCTCACGCCTCCGCCACGCCTCCGCTCAGCGCCGCTCCGCGCCTCCAGCGCCGCTGTCCGGCCGCTCACCGCCCGTCCGTCCGCTCACGCCTCAGCTCACGCCTCACGCCTCACGCCTCCGCTCACGCCTCCGCTCGCCGCCTCGCTCACGCCTCGCTCACCGTCCGATCCACGCCCGCTCCCGCCTCCGCTCGCGCGCTCCGCTCAACGCCTCCGCTCCCGCCTGCCGCTCGCGCTCCGCATCACGCTTCGCTCAGCGCTTCGCTCGCGCCTCCGTCACGCCTCCGCTCGCGCCTCCGCTCACGCCTCGCTCACGCCTCCGTCACCCTCCGCTCCGCGCCTCCGCTCACGCCTCGCTCGACGCCTCCTTCACGCCTCCCGCTCACGCCTCCCTCCCGCCTCCGCTCGCGCCCCCTCACCCTCGCTCGCGCCTCCCGCTCACGCCTCGCTCACGCCTCCGCTCACTCCTCCGCTCGCGCCTCCGCACAGCCTCCTCACGCCTTTCCTCACGCCTCGCTCAGTTCGCCGCGGTCCCGTCGCCTCGCCGGACCTCCGCTCCGCAGACTCCGTCAGCTCCGCTCGGCTACGTCGCCTCCGCTCCACGCTCGCTCATCGTCACTCCGCTCCGCCTCGTCTCACGCGCTCGCCTCGCGCAGCTCCCTCACGCCGTCGCTCCGCCTCCCCCCTCACGCCTCACGCTCAAGCCGCCGCTTCGCGCTCCACGCGCTTCCGCTCACGCCTCACTCACGCTCGTCCACTCCGCCGCGGCCTCCGCTCACGCTCCGCTCGTCGCCTCCGCCTCACGCCTCCGCTCGCTTCGCTCGCCCCCTATCCGCTCACGCCGCTCCGCTCGCAACGCTCCGCTCACGCCTCCGCTCACGCCTCCGCTCACGCCTCCGCTCGCGCCTCGCGCGCTGTCATCTCGCCTGCTCGCTCACGCCGCTCGCTCACGCCTCCGCTCACGCCTCCGCTCTCCGCCTCCGCTCCGCCTCCGCTCACGCCTCGCCCGCGTTCCTCACGCTCGTCACGCCTCATCGCTCACCGCTCCGCTCACGCCTCGCGCTACGCCGCCCTCGCGCTCACGCCTCGCTCACGCCTCGCTCACCGCCTCCGCTCACGCCTCGCTACGCCTCCGCTCACGCCTCGCTCGACGCTCCCGCTCAGCGCTCCGCCGCTCACGTGCTCCGCTCACGCCTCGCTACCGCTCCTCACGCTCACGCGCTCTCGCTCACCCCTCCGCTCACGCCGCTGCGCTCCTACGCACTCGCCTCACGGCCTCCGCCTCGTCGCCTCGCGCTCGCCTCGCTCGCGCTCCGCTCCGCTCCCTCACGCCTCGCTCACGCCTCCGCTCACGCCTTGCGCTCACGCTCCGCTACCCTCGCTCACGCATCGCTCCCTCCGATCCGCCTCGCTCGCGCCTCCGCTCACGCCGTCGCTCACGCCTCCGCTCACGCCTCCCTCACGCCTCCTCCGCCTCGCTCACCGCCTCCGCTCCCGCCTTCGCTCACGCTCCCCGCGCCTCCGCTCACGCCGCTCGCGCCTCCCGCACGCCTCCCCTCGCGCCTCGCCGGCGCCTCGCTCGGCGCTCCTTCACCTCCGCTCGCGCCCGCTCACGCCCACTCACGCTCCGCTCACGGCCTTCCGCTCACGCCTCCCGCTCACGCTCCCTCACGCCTCCGCTGACGCCTCCGCTCGGCCTCCGCTCACCCTCTCTCACGCCCTCCCTCTCACGCTCCCTCCCCCTCCGCTCGCGCCTCGCTCACGCCTCCGCTCACACCTCGCTTACGCCCCGCGCACGCCGCCGCTCACGCCTCCGCTCACGCCTCGCTCACGCCTCCGCTCACCCTCCGCTCACGCCTCCGCTCACCCTCCGCGCACGCCGCGCTCAACGCTCGCTCACGCCTCGCGCACGCGCGCCTCGCGCCTCCCTCACGCCTCCGCTCACGCCTCGCTCACGCCTCCGCACCGCCGCGCTCACGCCTCCGCTCACGCCTCCCCACGCCGCGCTCTCGCCTCCGCTCACGCCTCTCTCACGACTCGCTCACGCCTCCGCTCCACGCCTCCGCACGCGCCTCCGCTCACCCTCCGTCACGCCTCCGCTCGCGCCTCCGCTCACGCTCCGCTCACGCCTCGCTCACCCTCCGCTCACCCTCCGCCGCACGCCCCGCTCACGCCTCCGGCTCCGCCTCCGCTCTTCGCCCTCCTCTCCACGCCTCCGCACGCCTCCGCTCGCACTTCCGCTCACACTCGCTCTCGCCTCCGCTCACGCCTCGCCTCACGCCTCCGCTCACGCTCGCTCCACGCCTCCGCTCGCGCCCCCCCTCCACGCCTCGCTCCCGCCTCCGCTCCCTCGCTCTCGCCTCCGCTCAACGCCTCCGCTCACGCCTCCATCGTGCTTCCGCTCACGCCTCGCTCACGCCTCCCTCGCGCTCCGCTCCGCCTCCGCTCACGCCTCCGCTCACGCCTCCGCTCATGCCCTCCGCGCACGCCGCGCTCACGCCTCGCTCGCGCCTCCGCTCGCCCTCGCTCCACGCCTCGCTCACGCCTCCTCGCTCGCACTTCCCTACGACTCCGCTCGCGCTCCTCACCCCCTCACGCTCCGCTCACGCCTCCGCTCACGCCTCGCTCGCGCCCTCGCTCACGCCTCCGCCTCCGCCTCCGCTCACGCCTCCCTCGCGCCTCCGCTCACGCCTCGCCACGGCTCCGCCGCGCTTCCGCTCACCGCCTCCCGCTCACGCCTCCGCTCACCCCTCGCTCACGCCCCCTCACGCCTCCGCTCACGCCTCCGCTCACGCCTCCTCTCACGCTCCGCTCCCGCCACCCCACGCCTCCGCTCAGCGCCTCTGCTCACGCCTCCGCTCACGCTCCCTCACCCTCCGCTCACGCCTCCGCGCACCGCCGCTTCACTCTTCGCTCGGCTCCTCCTCACGCCTCCGCTCACAGCCTCGCTCACGCCTCCGCTCACGCCTCCGCGCACGCCCGCCGCTCACCCTCGCCCACGCCTCCGCGCAGCGCCGCGCTCCGCTCCGCCTCGACGCCTCCCGCTCACGCCTTCGCTCGCGCCTCCGCTCACGCCTCCCGCTCGCGCTCCGCTTCACGCCTCCCTCACGCCTCCGCTCACCCTCGCTCGCCCTCGCTCACGCCTCCGCTCAACGCCTCCGCTCACGCCCTCCGCTCACGGCCTCCGCTCCCCCTCCGCTCGCGCCTCCGCTCACGCCTCCGCCGCGCTCCCTCACGCCTCGCCACCGCCTCGCCACGCCTCCGCTCGCGCCTCCGCACACGCCTCCGCTCACGCCTCCGCCTCACGCCTCCGCTCACGCCTCCGCTCGCGCCTCGCTCGCCCTCGCTCACGCCTCCGCTCACGCCTCCGCTCACGCCTTCGCTCGACGCCTCCGTCACGCCGCTCGCCCTCCGCTCACGCCTCCTCACGCCCGCTCACCTCGCTCACGCCTCGCTCACGCCTCCGCTCACCGCCTCCGATCCACGCCTCCTTCCGCTCCGCCTCGCGCCTCGCTCACGCCTCCGTCGCGCCTCCGCCAACGCCTCCGCTCACGCCTTCGCTCGCGCCTCGCTCACGCTCGCTCGCGCCTCGCTCACGCTCGCTCACGCCTCCCTCACCCTCGCTCTCGCCTCCGCTCACCGCCTCCGCTCACGCCTCGCGCTCACGCTCCCGCTCCGCTCCGCCCGCCCTCGCTCGCGCCTCCGCTCACGCCTCCGCTCGCGCCTCGCTCACGCCCTCCGCTCACCTCCGCTCACCCTCCGTCGCGCCTCCGCCTCACGCCTCCGCCACGCCTCCGCCTCACGCCTCCGCTCCACGCCTCACGCTCGCGCCTCCCCTCACGCCTCGCTCGCGCCTCCTCTTCACGCCTCCGCTCATGTCTCCGCTCACGCCTCGCTCGCCCCTCCGCTCACCCTCCGCTCACGCCTCCGCTCACGCCCTCCGCGTCCCGGCCTTCCGCTCACCCTCCGCTCGCGCTCCGCTCCGCGCTCCGCTCGCGCTTCCGCTCACGCCTCACTCACGCTCCGCTCACGCCTCCGCTCACGCCTCGCTCACGCTCCGCTCACGCCTCGCTCACGCCTCGTCGCGCCTCCGCTCGCCCTCCTCTCACCGCCTCCGCTCACCCTCCGCTCACGCCGCGCCACGCCTCGCTCACGCCTCCGCCACGCCCCGCCCCGCCTCCGCTCACGCCTCCGCTCGCCCTCTCTCTCACGCCTCGCTTTCCACGCCTCCCACGCTCCGCTTCCGCGCCTCCGCTCGCGCTCGCTCCGCTCGCGCACCTCCGCCGCGCTCACGCTTCGCGCAACTCCCGCTCACGCTCCGCTCCACGCCTCCCGCTCGCGCCTCCGCTCACGCCTCCGCTCCACGCCTCCGCGCACGCTCGCCTTTCGCGCCTCCGCTCACGCCTCCGCTCACGCCTCCCTCACGCTCCCCCTCGCCCTCCGCTCGCGCCTCCGCTCACGCCTCGCTCACACCTCCGCTACCGCCTCGCGCACGCCGCCGCTCACGCCTCCGCTCACGCCTCCGCTCACGCCTGCGCTCACGCCTCCGCTCACCTCCTACCCTCGCCGAGCGCTCAGCGCATCGCCGCTCCCCAGGGCCGCCCTCCGCTCACGCCTCGCCTCAACGCCGCTCCCTCCGCGCACGCCGCCGCTCACGCCTCGCTCACGCTCCGTCGCAGCGTCCGCCCGCTCCCGCGCCAGCCGCTCACGGCCTCCGCTCACGCCTCCGCCTCACGCCTCCGCTCACGCCTCCGCGCACCGCCTCCGCTCACGCCTCCGCTCACGCCCGCTTCGCGCCGCTCCCTCCGCTCACCCTCCGCTCCGCCTCCCTCCGCCTCCCCGCGTCAGCTCGCTCCCTCCGTCCTCTCACGCCTCCGCTCACGCTCGCCTCACACGCTACGACGCTCTCCTGCCTCACGCCTACCTCCACGCTCCGCACCTCCGCTCACGCCTCCGCTCAGCGCCCCGCTCCCCCTCCGCTCCGCCTCCGCTCACGCCTCCGCTCAGCGCCTCCAGTCACGGCCTCCCCTCACGCCTCCGCTCGCGCTCGCTCACGCCTCGCCCGCCTCCGCTCCCGCCTCCGCTCACGCTTCGCCTCGCGCCTCCGCTCACCCCCCTCGCCTCATCGCTCCGCCCGCTACCCCCGCTCACGCCTCCGCTCGCCCTCCGCTCACGCCTCCGCTCACCCTCCGCTCACGCCTCCGCTACGCCTTCCGCTCCACGACTCCGCCGCGCCTTCCGCTTCATCGCTCCTCCGCTCACGCCTCCGCTCACCCCTCGCTCACCCGCTGCGCTCCGCTCGCCCCCCCGCCCACGCCTCCAGCCCTCCGCCTCGCTGCCCCGCCTCCGCTCCGCTCACGCCTCCGCACTCGTCCGCCTCCCTCGCCTCGCTTCACCCCTCCGACCCTCCTTCACGGCCCGCCGCTCACGCCTCCTCCGCTCGCCTCCGCTCCCGCCTCCGCTCACGCCTCCAGCTCACGCCTCCGCTCACGCTCTCGCTCACGGCCTCCGCTCACGCCTCCGCTCAACGCCTCGCTCCACGCCTCCGCTCGCCCGCCTCCGCTTCGCGCCTCCTGCTCACGGCCTCCGCTCACTCGCCTCCGCTCACACCTCCGTCACGCCTCGCTGCACGACCCCTCACGCTCCGCTCCACGCCTCGCCTCACGCCTCCGCTCCGCCTCCGCTTCACGCCTCCGCTCGCGCCTCCGCGCACGCTCCGCCGCTTCGACCGCCCTCCGCTCGACCCTCCCCACGCGCCGCTCGCGCCTCCGCTCACGCTCCGCTCACCGCTCGCTCACGCCTCGCGCACCCGCCCGCTTCACGCCCCCCCTCACGCCTCCGCTAAAGCCTCGCTCGCGCCTCGCTCCACGCCTCCGCTCAAACGCTCCGCTCACATCTCCGCTCACGCCTCCGCTTACGTCTTCCGCTTTCACGCCTCCTCACCGCCACCGCTCCCTCGCTCACGCCTCCGAGAAATTCAATTGTTTCGCGTCTTCCTATTACTTACAAGTGACGAGAATAACTGTTTTTTAATGAAATTATTGCTAAATTAATTAGTCGCCTAGCTCTAAAATCTTCACTTTTTAATCTTAATTTAAGGTGTTTCGAGTGCCAATTGGATGCTACGTAAGGTAAGATGTGTAATTATTTTCATATTCATATTCTTTAATTCGTATTACATGGAACGTTTGTTATACGTTTACAAAAAATTTAGAAATATTTAAAACCTACTGAAATAAATATGAAGTAAAGGATTGCTAGCCATGAAGCAAAAATCTACGCGTTGAACCCGAACTGCGACCTCTCAATTTATTTATAATTGATAATGGAATTAATTATTGAAATAACGGTGATATAGTTTAAGATGATATATTAATATTCACTACAACAAGCATGAGAAGCAAGCTAATTGTTTAGTGATATGGACCAGTGCTGTTCAATTGTGGGTATCGACGATGTGCCTGAGAACAACTCCGGCCAAGCAAGTTCCATACATGGTTCAATCGACTCCCCGTAAAAAAATCCCCCCAGGGGAAAAATTTGTTGTTGGCAGTGAATTCTAAGGGCCGTTTACATTAACGCCTTTAATAGATTATTGTTTACATAGGAGACATGAGTTCGGACATTACTCGGTATCGTGGCAGACAAGTCCTGAAGGGAAGATTCACCAGTAAGCCCCAACAGATTCTTGAGTCTGATAATCAAATCAATATGAGTTTCTGAAGAATGAAAATGTATATTATATGTCCATAAATCATGACACTAGCTATTAAACCAATACTAAGGGTGTGAGGCAGCAAAAAGCTTCAATGCAAAACCATTTAGAGCCATCTTTTTTAAAAATTCTATGAAAATTATGTAAAAATATACAATAAAACCGAATGAAATCTACTCAAGATACATGATGGTTCCGTAGAGTTTCTACGCTGACCAATACTATCGCTCCTCTATGACAAAAACGTGAACTGTTATAGTTCATCTTCCAATTGTTGTATTTCTGCAGCCTCATCCACTCAGTTTTGTTTAGAGAAGTATGTAAGATACAAAGAAGGAGTTGGATGCTGTGCTATATATTTTTCATGGTGTTTAGCTTCTTAACGAACACTACAGCTGTGCTTCCAATTTAATTTCAAGGATGTTGTTAAGGAATTCCAAGCGTTGGACCATTTACACTAGCAGTTCAGATTGGCACCCAGCGACGTCTACCGACTTATCAAAACTGAAAACAAAACTTCGCGATTCAATCGAGTTGAGGTGCGAAAGGCGCAGTTTGACCACTTGCTGACCAAAAAAGTCGGAGTATTTTTTCAAGCCTAGAAATATTAATATTCAGATGTAATAAATGTATTGGAGTGAAAGGATGATTCACTTGAAAGATTAGTTTTTCTATCAACATTAGAAATTATGACCAGACTCCATTATTTATGTGACTATAACTTTCGATAGGTAAACGTACGAAGGGAGTCAGATCAGTACTTTGCGACTACAACTGACAGGCAAGTCATTCACAGAGAAGACTATGCTGAAAACACTGCTGGCAGAATTCCTCGTGACCAGTCACAGAAATACATTTTGGCGCAAAACATTAAATGTTGCGAATATTCATTGTGGTATTCATTTATGAATGTGCAATCCATAATTATCTTGCTTTAAGTCAAACTTGACAGTTAGCTCATGCACTTCTTACTTCATATTCACAAATAATGTACCCATGCCACATCCTTACCGTCACCAGTGCGCCGCGGCGCGGGCGCTGCAGCTGGGCGCCTACCTCACGTCCGTGATGGTGTTCGCGGCGTACTCGGGCCAGCTGGTGTCGCACCTGGCCGTGCGCCGGGTGGTGCTGCCCTTCGACAGCGTGCAGGAGCTGCTGGCCGACTCCTCCTACAAGCTCATGCCCATCAACGGCACCTACGAGTACGAGATCCTCATGGTGAGCGCAAGGCTCTGCTTGGCGTGCTTGTGCGTGCGTCTGGACTCCTCTCCTCCACCTCTCGTACTCTGCTCTTTACTACTACAGTCGGAATCGATTAGGAAGATGGCTAGATAGTTGGATAATGAGAAAGATAATAAGACGGATGCGTGTATATTTATCGAAAGTTTGCTTTAGGGTAATAGTGTGTGGCGAACACTATGATTATAATAAAACAGTTGAAGGTTTGTTACCCAGTTCAGATGCCCCCCTCCGAAATCCCTGGAAGTCTCAATATGTTTTTCATCTAGAATAGGCAGAACATTCTTCATTGGATATGTGACGCAATTTTGGAGCTTTAAAGTTGCCACCTTAAGGTATATAATGATTATTATTACTTTCTCACCCTTATAAATGTAAGAAGAAAATCTATTATTATCGTGTGCTGAAAAACGGATAATTGTCGGCAGAAAGACGTACTGTCGGGCTCTGGAAATGAAACTAGTGCTGGAATAGTGCATACTTTTTCGCATTAATTCTAACTGATTTGCTATATTATACTACTAGATAGACATGCAAAAATATTTTCAAACAGCAAACATTTTTTCCGGGCCGAGATTCGAACTCGGATCCCCCGAGTTAAATTGCCGCGAAACTTACCTCTACGTTCTAGAAACGCCGTGGGGTTTAGAATAGTTCCGACGCTTAAAAATGTAATTGTCTTAATCCAAATTTTCAACGCCATTTTTGCAATTTTGGAAGGACGGAGAGTTTGCCGAAAATGAGACTAGGACAATTTTTCTACCGCCGCCCGTTGTTACATTCAAGGAGAAAATTAAATTAAAACATTTAGAGTTGTTTTTGAGAAAATTATATTTTATAAATTGAATAAATTTTACATACAAACTACGCCAAATCTATTTTTACATACTCGTGTATGTGACTGTAGGTTTTCAATAAAGGTAATTCTTTTGAACACAATTAATGTTATTTCATTTTAAAATAACATAATTTAAAAAATTGAATTGAATTGAATTAATGCCTTATTTTACGTGGCGAGACTCGGGCCATCAGGTCCGCTCTTCTGTCTGACCCAGCAAATTCGCTACGCTCCTTTCACCAACTAGCAGAGGAAGGAGGTATTTGTAGGGTGAGAAACAGGCGATTTTGAATTTAGTTCAGAGGCGTCATTTTAGCTTGAGGATCTTTACATGCAGTAAATCTACTAACATAGACAGCGGCTTTACTTCCCCTCCGACGGAAGGCGTACGAAGGATTTTTCCGCCCTTACAAATCCACGGCTTCGATCGGGTTTGAACCCGCCAACTTGGGTACAACAGTCCGGTACGCTAACTCGTCTTTGGTCTCGTTGTAGAGCATGTTTTAATGCGGTTCTTAGAAGGAGGTGGGATCTGAGGTCGACCTACACGCCATGTTGGGTTGAGGGGTTTTCCCAATCACGAATTCCACACCGGCGAGGAAAGGCTTGGTCAGGCAAATTTTAAGCTCCCGAGTTAGGCATGCGTCATAGTGTAGTGCATGTAAGAGTATGCGTGCATAAGTAAGGGATGAGGATAGGACAATGAAGAGTAAGGGAAGATCGCGCCGCTACCTGTGGGCCGTTTATTTACGGAACTGCTCCGGCTTCGCTCGTCTGGATCTGTGAAACTACGGAACACTACCGATCAGAGCAGCTAGAATTCTCCTCCAGACAGTAGGTGAATTTGATTTAGCTAGTGTAGAAAATCTTGCCACCGTCGAGATTTAAACCCTAGGGCCTCCCGATGACAGGACATCAATCGGTGCTCTGAGCCACCCGATTGAGCCACCATATTCTCAATAAGATAAATGTGACCAGTATTAATATTTTCTACTTAAAAATTTGTTAGTTGGTCATTTAGTCGTTATTTTGAGAGTGGGCAGATTTTGGTTTCTTGAACTGCGTCATCTGGGAACCCGACTCGTTACATGACAAGCAGTTTCGTAAGAAGTAAAATGATAAATAAAGATACATTTTGCCTGAAATCGTGTGGTCTCAAACCCAGTAAGATATCTACGAGTAGTAAAGAGTCCATTTGACAGACCCTCGTAAAATCACAATTATTGCAATTAAGTTTTTGCACTCGTGCAACCAGTCAAACAACAAACGTAATTTTAAATAAGTAAGATATACAATAGTTTAAAATTGAAGGGCAGGATCATTTGAATGGCAAGTTCAGCATTGCATTAGTACATGAGAGAGAATACAAAAGAAAACGTTTATTGCGTAATGCGTTTTAGATATGGCACCACAACCAAAACTTGCAACCTCCTTTCTTCCGACTTCACCCATTGTCTTCATGACACTATTCTCGACAAAAACAGTCTGTCTCTATGGCAGCTTGCTACTAATTTCTTCCATTCTCTGCCTGGCCAACAACCATGGCCAACGACCCCCGCTGAGAAAATACAGCAGACTGCCCGCAACTGCGCATTGACTTCTCCCCGCTGATCGCAGGGGGTCTCCCACTGGAGTGATCTCTAGCCCCTCCACTCTGTCCCGGCCTCATCGGCGTTTCGGACAAGACAAAACCTCTGGGAGATACAGTATATTTTCTACGACGGCCAACATTATTTTGAGTCATCTTTGCAATGTACGGGAGCTAGAAACATAACCAGAATAATGCACTGCTCAATTCTGTGAAACATAAATGCAGTAAAATCTGTCTAAATTGGAACCTGCCTTAATCAGAATATTTCTCCGGCCCGTGAAGTTAAAAGGCAATTTACACACCATAAAACTGAATCTGTCCAATGCGGAAATATAAGGGTTTTTAAATCCTACAAGGGAAAACCTTTATAAAACGGAATTTCTGTGAATTTAATACAATGGGACAGAAATACGCAAGTTATTTTTAATGGAACGAATGAATTTGTATGCTTTAAATTTTCTGCCCTGTCCCACGCGTTGCGATCGTGTCAACCCCACAGTGAAGGAGAGGATCTTCAGCTGTGAGAATAGAATTCGACCTTGGGTCCGCTTGTCTCTCAAGAGGTAGGCCGAAGGATAATTTCCTCCCTCCCAACCCTCTGAGCGTGGGAAGGTGTAAGGGTATTAATTCTATTCACCCAGCATTGTGAATTGTAACTGCTCGACCAGAGACGTATTTCTCAAGACCATGCGACGGTATCGGAAGGACTGGGTTGTGAAGCATTGCGCTTTGAAAGAGTCAGTATGCAACCACTAGATAGCAGCCACTAGATAGTGAGGTGGTGTGTGAATTTCACAACTAGCTTAAGGATAGTTTCAAAAATCCATAGAACTATAACCTTAAATCAAAAAGTCAAACAGATAGAATCAAGTGAAATTCGTAATATGTTTGTAATACGTAATTCGTAATTTGTAATACGTAATGTTCGTAATACGTAATTCGTAATATGTAATTCGTAATACGTAATGTTCGTAATACGTAATTCGTAATACGTAATTCGTAATTCGTAATACGTAATACGTTCATACATTTTAATAATTATAATAAAGTTATGTAATTTACTACTTTCAGGGCTCAATTTTCTAGTTTCAAATATCAATATCATTACAATATAAGTCATAAAATGGACAATACTGCATAAAACGGATATCTCTTTAAAAGGATTTGTTTGCCTTGATAGATTCTGGTTTAGACAGATATTACTGTATTCATTTTTCTATAAAAGTGGTGTTAAATTATATCAAGACACAACACTGTCTTTAGAAAAGTTAGAAATTACATATTTAGTTGATTATATATGGCAAAAAACACATGGTATTATTGCCATCACATGTCCTCCCCGAGAAAAAATTTTGATGTTCAGACCCCGAATATGCGTAGAAGATGAGCATTTTTGTACAGTAATATGGGGCTCATACAAAAAGTCCGAGTATTTTCGACCAAGTTTTTAAGTTTTTGTTATGACGGACGAATAATTGGATTAAGAAGACATTTTTAACCAGACATGTTTATTACAAGAATTCGAATAATAAAATCAACAGCATATTAACTCATTAATGCCTAGCATAGATTTGTACGCGCGTTCACCTATTTTCGCGCGTTCATGCATGCACATTGTTGGACACTCTGGTAATATGAATTTGCAACTGTTAACTATTTTTACATTGATAATTTATATTACTAGAGCGCCAAGCACTGGTTATATGAGCTTTTTTTATTTTCTCGCACTTAGTAAGGTAAGAAGAAAAAGTATTGTAATCGTGCACCGGAAAACGGCAAATTTTCGACAGAAAAACTCTCACTGCCGGGCTCGGTAAGGAAAAAGGGGATACATCCAGTTGTTAAATGTAGAAAAAATCCTTTAACTCGTGGTGTAGCCAGAATCCATGTTTTCTGGGTTCTTGATACCGAAAACTCGATTGACAGCAAAAAGTCTGTCTGCCTGTTAACCTGTCCGTCCGTCCGTCCGTTTGTGCACAACGGTATAACATTTTCTCAAAACCCCCAAATCGTTCTTCAATCGTTCTTTTTGTAGGTACATTATATAAAGCCCCCTTCAAAAGAATAGCACCAAATGTTTTGATTAAATTTTGTTGTAGAAAAACGCAAAGGAAGTTAAAGATAATGGGACAAATTTCATTTTCGTTGACATCCCCGATTTTCGAAAAGTAGGAGGAAGAATTAAAACTTCAAAGTTGGAGATAGAGATATTTTTTTCAGACAAAGTCTGTTGTACAAAATTAAGTCTTCAAAAAAGGTCATGAACATTTTTTGAAACAACGATTATTTATGCGTATTTTGTGATTGAAACAAATTTTCTCAGAATCCACGCTTAATTTTTTCTTTCAAATTTTCTCCACATATGTAACAAGGAACGGTAAGAAATATAGCGCAAGTCTCATTTTTGGGTATTGCTTTTTTTTCGAAAGTTGTAAAGAAAATAATAGTTCAAAATTATCGATATTTTTGGCTTCAAAGTATGTTGTACAAAATTAGATCTTCTCGCTTAGAATTTCTCTAAGAGACGACAGAATTGACGAGTCTGGAAACAAATGAACGTCATGAAAGGCGAAAGCATTGCAAGATATAGTGATGAAATCATTTATGAATGAGCTATTTGTAAACGAATGCATTGACGAATTGAATGCATGGACATGACCAGCAGTTATGTTGTCAGATCAAGCCAAGCAGTAGCTGTCAAAGCGGTTCTTCCTCATAAATATCTCGCTATATATTATCCCGCTTCTCGCCTAAGGCGAGTATAATGTCGAACCTCCATCGAAAGTCAGCCAAAAAGTCAGAGAGGGGGGGTTAAAAGATGACAGGAATGAGATGGCAGTATGAGAAAGGCTAAAGAAGGAAGAAAAGAAGAAGTGTGCGAAGAGATGTGAAAACATATAGAGTAATGGAGCAAGTGTGATAGGAGGAGAGGGAGTGGAAGAAGTGAAAGAAGCAGAGAGGAGGGATGAGAGAAAATAAGAGCAGGTGTGAGAGGACCTCGCGAAGCAGTAGGGGGAGCGAGAGAAGGAGTTTGTTAGAACGTATGGGACGGAGGGAAAGGGGGCGAAGGGAGCATAGCGAGGAGGGGAGGGGGAAATGAGAGAAGGAGCGACCGAAGCTATAGAAGGAGGGAGTGAGAGGAGAGGTGTAAGAAAGGCCAAAGAAGGACCGAGAGGGGAAGTGTGATAGGTCGTAAGAGAGGGAGTGAAAGGAGCAAAAAAAGCAGAGAAGAGGAATAGGAGAAAATGAGAATAGGAGCGAGGGAAGAAGAGAGCGAGTTTGTTGGAGGAGGGAGCGAGAGAGGAAGTGTGATACGAGGACGTAAGAGAGGGAGTAAAAGGGACAAAAGAAGAAGAGAGGAGGGGTGGAAGAAAATAAGAGCAGTTGCGAAAGGACCTAGCAAAGCAGTAGGAGGGAGCAAGAGAAGATGTTAAGAAAGGTCAGAGAAGGAGCGAGAGAGGTAGTTTGTTAAGACATATGAGGAGGGAGGGAAACGGGGAGAAAATAACAGAGAGAGGATGGATGGGAGAAAGTAAGAGTAGGTACGAAAGGAGGGAGCGAGCGAATTTGTAAAAGGTGGATGCGAAGGAAAAGATATGAGAAAGATGAGAGAAGGAGCACGAGAGCAAGTTTGTTAGGACGTAAGAGGGAGGGAAAGGGGGCGAAAGAAGTAGAGAGAGGAGCAGAAAGGGAAAATCAGACCCGGGGTGAGAGAAGGAGCGAGTAAAGATGTTGAAGGAGGGAGTAAGAGAAGAGGTTGTGAGAAAGGCGAGCGAGAGAGGAGGTGTGACAGGACGTATGAGAGGGTGCTCGCTGACCCGAAGCTCGTGCGCGTGCGCGTGCGCGTGCGCAGACGTCGCGCGACCCGCAGCTGCGAGCGCTGGCGCGTCGGGGCGTGGGGGCGGTGGCGGAGCGCGAGGTGGCGCGTGCGCTGGGCGGCGTGTGCGCGGCGCGCCGCGTGCTGTTCGCGTCGCACGAGCTGGTGCTGGGCGCGCTGCTCAAGGTGGACGCCGCGTGCGCGCGGGACATGGCCGCCGTCAGGGCCTTCAGCGTGCCCTCGTGCCTCACCTTCGCCCTCGCCAAGCGCAGCCCCTTAAGGCGATTCATCAGCCGCGCGTGAGTTCCAGGCGGCGGTCTCAACAGTCTACAAAATGTTACTATGTTCTAGGCCATGTTCCACAGTCGAAGATGATCACATTTTGCCAATGATCTAGTTGAGGGAAATATCTTAGCCTCACGAAATTGCCAATCAAGACCAATGCCTACCTAACAGAGGCAAATGGTAATCCTCGTTATTTCTCACGTAAATGTGGTTCGCAAAATTTGATTATCTTCGACTTCTCTCCAAACTGAATTGTAGGTATACGAGTGAAAGTAAACTGTGAGCACACTTTATATTGTTTTGGTGGGCACGGTGCAGCGCTGGCGGATATGTTTAGCATGTTATTCTGTTTGATCCGATCCATTGGATTTGCCCGGCTGATCTCGGCAGCGGAACTGCCCGCCTGGAAAAGGAGTCTGATGATCAGGATTAGTATTCAACGCGGCTTGTGACTGGGAGGTGTTGACGTGCTATTTCGGGTATTAGCGGCAGATGGACTAGCCAGCGCTCGTTATTGGGATCCATCGTCCTTCGTCACTGGTCTAATGTATTTACAAATACCGAATAACGCATGATTAATAATAAGGGGGAATTTTTTTTTACTTTCCCGTATACGTACGCATATACGGAGTAATAAACGTACTACACGGAAAGTTATGTAATGCTGCGGATTATCGATTTGGAGATTTCAATGGAAATACACGTTTTGGAGTCCTCTAATACCGAAAAAAGTGTTGTTTTTTTCAAAACGTCCGTCCGTCCGTCCATCTGTCCGTCTGTCCGTCTGTCCGTCTGTCCGTCTGTCCGCCTGGTGAATGTGAACAACTCTAGCGCCTAAATAATGCGTAGAATTTTTTCAGAATTGAAGAAACCCCTGTCCATTTGACCTGACTCAAAGCATTGCTTTGAAAAACATAATTTTTGGAGGTACTTTACATTAAGCCCTTGGGGCATGTTAAATTTTTTTCAAAAATGGCTTCAATGTTTTTTTTTTAAATTTTCTTGAACGAATAGAGTAAAATTCACTTATAAAGGTGGCATAGGTCCAATTTTCACTGTTAATTCTGAGTTTGCGAAATTTTCCAGTTTGAGTGATTTTTTCAGTCTTTCTACAACTACAAAGTTAAAAATAGAGATTTCTCGTTCAAATTAAATTTGTTATTCATAATTTGTTCCTTCATTAAGGTCATGCACAGTTTTAAACAATTTTAGTAGTTTTTTTACAACATTGCGTGCAATTTGAGCAATATAAAAAAATTACAAACATTAAAAACAAAAAATTACATGATTTTTCAGAAACAGCTCCAAATTTTCTCTTTAAACGTTCAATAAGGGTTGTGATAATGCACACTCTGAAGTGACATAAACGCCATATTGTTATATTTTTTGGTTTTTTTTAAATGACAACGTAAGTACATGTGCTTTAAATAATGGCCCATCAAGTTTCTCAAAAACTCAACCGTTTTCAGTTAAAACTAGCTCAAAATTTCGCAATTTCAGAAACTCTCAAACGTCAGTTTCTCAATACGACTTCAAATTTTTTCATGAAACTTTTCGAACGGATGGAACTAATTGCACTGTTGAATTTGACGTAAAGTTAATTATGGTGTATTTTTTTCAAAAATTACACAAAAGTAATTTGTGAGATAAAGTAATTAAAATTACTTCAACTGAAGTTTTCCAGAACTCAAAAATTTTCTGAGAAAAAGAGCTTCAAATTTCGAATTTACAGATGCTCTTAAACGCTCGTTTTTTAAAAACGTCTCAAAATCTTTAAAAGAAAATTGCCAATTAGGACGATGTTTTACTATTCTTTAATATTCATATAATAATATTTCAGCTATATTATCAGGAAACTGAAAAGTAAGAAAATATTTAAAAAATGTATTTGGGTGCCGATAGATCGCAACTGGCAAGAGTATGTGGCAAGTCCGAGTAGATAGCCGAGACTAAAGGAAATAGAAAAATACACGGGAAAGCCCCTGTCTTTCTGTAGCACCACTAGTTCTAAGTTAATACGCTTTGTTATTTCTAATTTTCTGCTAGAAAAGTTTATAATACATAGGCACCCAATAAAGTAACGTACGTTTAAATGCCGTAATTTAAATGCGATAGAATGAGTAGTTTTGGGAATCGGCCAATGTAGGTTTCAATTGTTTTGCACTGCTCTTTTCAATACGGAATTATAATGAAACTTACATTATTTTTCATACCATTGATTCAAATTTTCTCGTGGCTGGAAGTTGGTGTAAAACCTGTATATATTTCATTACTTTCAACCAAAAATTACAACAAAAAAACTACTCGTTTTGCAAAAAATTGTAGATGACCTTCGTTTAAGAACTTATTTTGTTTAACAGACTTTGGGGCAAACATTTCCAATTTTGAAGTTTTAATTTTTTTCAATTATCAAAAAATCAGTGATTTCAACGAAAATGAGACCTGTTCCACTCATTTAAACGTATTTTGCCCTATTCAACAACAAAATTTAATAAAACGATGTGGAGCCCGGAACGGAATGTCCTAGATGCTTCATGTAAAGTACCCCCTCCCCCCCAAAAAAATTAAAATATCGGTTTCAAATTCCAGGGGCCACGACGCCTGCTAGAACTATTGGGGTATATCAATTTTTGAGAACATTGGCTGAACGGTTTATGCTCTATCGTTGTACACAGACGGACAAACGGACAGACAAACAGCCGTTCTGCCATCAATCGATTTTTCGGTATCAAGGACTCACAAAACATGGATTCTGGCCGGACCACGTGAGTGAGAAATTTTTTTGTTCATTTGTGACTGTATTTATTCACTTTTTTGTTTCCAGGATCCAGCAATAAATTTGTTTGTGCCGAAACTTTGCTGTTTTCCGACGAACGATTGCAATACTTCCTCTTACGTTAGTAAGAAGAAAAAGTAAAAATAAATCAGCTATTATATAATTAGCTGTCAGAAGTTGTTCACATGAAAATAAAAACATTCATAATGACAAAACTTATTATCCAAATATTTATTTAAAATAATACATCGCTAATAAACCAATGGTTCTGTTAAATCTGTGTTCTCAAAATGTTTTACCACTTAAGAGATAACGCCAGGTTTTAAGACTAAATATTACGAGAAAGAAAGTTTCAAGGCAGATTTTTTGGCACATTTCAATTTTTTTGTAAGATACTGGTTAAAATAGGAAATAATCTATAATTTAAGACACCCAAAACTCCAGCAAAATCACTAACAAAACTATAGAAAAATACAACTTAACAATGTAAATAACTAAAAAATATCAAAAAGACTTAGTAAGTTTTCCTGCCACTATTTGGCAGCACACATCAGCATGCTGTTCTAAGCTAAAAATCGTGACAATCAAATTTTGTGAGGTTGTCAGCGATGAACGTCTAACAGGAATAAGTAACAAAAAGGTGTAAAAAAATATTCCTAACAGATTGTAATATGTCGATGTATTATATAATAACCTGAGACAATTTATTGCGTTAATGTTAATCTCCAATTACAAATAGTTTCCAAGAATGAAGGATGAGATTCTGTTACAGTTTTATAGTCAAACTGTTGTTTCAAACTGTTATATATATATATTTGTCACTTCCAATATTTTAATACGTTTGCGTGAATATAGAGCAAAATAATGTTTAGAATTGGAAATAGGCGCACAATTCCCACTTTTTGCCGCTAAATCTCATGTGTGTAAGATACGAACATGTGTTTAGACGACCACAATCATTGCGATCGTGCGAACGTACGTAACGATCTTTTCGTGCAGAGGTTTGGGTCCTGTCTAGCTTAGAGCGGCTTCACGTGACCATCGCATCTTGTATTTGTACTTAACAAGCTCTTTCACTCGCTATTTGTAGGTCTATCCTTTGACGTTCTCATTCTTCCATTTACTTATTTGCTGTTTACGTTATTCATTTATTCACGTCTATCAGGTCCTATGTAGACATTTCGCACTTTATTAATCATTGTTATAAAAGATGAAACAAAAGCCCTCAAAAAGTAAAACAAAAATCTTAAGGCACGTTTGCAGAGTATTGTGTGGCCAGATTCTTACTGCTGTATTGCGTACATTGTGAAGTACTCTAAGTATAATATTCTCCTATTAATATTTGAATGAATCTCTCTACTTTTGTTGATATTATTACTTTCCTGCTTGGGAACGCTATGAAAACTCACATAATATTGATATATAAATATGTTTATCATTGCAAATATGTGTTGCCCTGCTCGACTCATAAGTTTGCCCTACACTGGAATGCTTGTCATCTTAATTCTATTTTCATTTGCTTGTGGGTTTTGACATACAACATGCTATCTTCTTACCTGTCGTATGTGGATGTGCAATCTAAAATTGCAATCTCTGAAAGTGCTGTTAATTAAAGCTTGTTATTTTGAATTAATTGCAACTATCTACAAATTATCAGCCTGTTTTCAAATAAACAGCTTAACTTTTTATATACAATTTTGTTTACACCTTGTAAATGAGCTCATGAAATGATCAAACCTTATTTATTTCGTATACAGTGATTATAATCCCGTTCGGGTCAAGAATTAAAGTTCATGACTTACTATACTCTTCGTGCATGTCGTTCACTCCTCGGGTGTAATCCGGATCTTCTCTCTTAGTACTATTTGGTGTTCGGATGTCCCTCCATTCGCAGGCTGCTCCTCCATATGAATTCTCTCCTAATGTTAAACTCGGTTTGCAAAACGTTCGCGGAGTATTATCAGTAAGTTGATTGTTTCACAAAAAATTGCATATAAACTATTACGTGATTGTGACTTTGCCTACGCTGCACGGCAGGTGGGTACCTATTCGCGACAATGTTCATCCCGAATTGTTGAATACAATCCACGTCTTCGACTCTTTCCTACTATATTTTCCGTTTTGAATCCGCAATCTACTTAGATTTAACTCAACATTTACAAAACAACTGTTATATCTCTAAATTATTAACATGTGCAACTTTTAAGAATATCGGAACTTATTCCCTATTACCCACTTAATACCTGTAATTGAAATCCCGATCTAAACCGAAGGTGCTTGTACCGTCTGGTCCGTGCGTCCGCTATGGCAGCTGGCGTAAGAGAGGCTGAATATTACAAAATTTCTACACATCTCGCACCACTTCCTCCAAAAATTCTTAATGTACTACAAGGGGCCCTGTTTCCCTTTTTACAATGAAAAGCGTCATGCTCTCAACCATGGACCATAGTTTCTTGTTTACCAATCGCCTTGACAATGTGTATTCTTTGACTATTTCTATTCTATATACATTAATTTATGTGATATTTACAATGCCATTTATATGTTCAACTAAAATCGGGGCTTTCTGGCTTATCAAAATATTGCTAATTGCTAACGTATTTGTGCGGTGCAATTCTTATCTAAGTGTACTGCTGCCCCGCTATCTCTTTCGCCCGGCTGCGGCGCAGCTGCGCGTCGCAAAGCCAGGCTGAGCGCGTGCGGTGTGCGGGCGGCAGGGTGGTGCAGCTGCGCGAGGTCGGCGCGGTGCAGCGCTGGGTGCGCAGCCTGCAGCTGCGGCCGCTGCCGGCGCGCCAGATGCCCCTCACGGAGGTGGGGCTGCCCGAGGCCGCGCCGCTGCTAGCGCTCCTGGCGGCCGCCGGCGTCGGCGCGCTGGCGCTGTTGCTGCTGGAGCGTTGGCTGTCGCCCGCGTCCGCGCCCCGCCCCTGCCACCCACGCTGCACCGCCAACTCCACGTGAAGAAGCCAATGAACAACAGAAACGAGCAAACAAAACAAAATGTTGCATTTCTAATATATAAGCTATCCGCTGAGATATATGCGATGATGTAGCAAATTAAGTACAATTTGGAGATACTACACAACTTCGACTAACCAGAATATAATGAGCCAAGTATAAGTTGATGAGCCAATGATATAATGATGAGCCAAGTATAAGTTGGTGAAAAATGTTGAAAGCGACTTTAAGAATGACGCGGTGAAGTGGGTGAATGTGTTAAACTCAAAACTACAATGGGTCGGAATTAAGGATACTTTACTTTCTCCAAGATTAGCGACATTTTGAGTAGCAAATCGTCAATATTCTACGAAGATGGACTTTAATTAAACTCTAATGAATGTACTCTTACGAATTGACATAGTTTAAATAAACTCTCGTAACATCCTGCACGGTTGATTACCATTTACAATGTTGCTTGAAACCAAAAGATGGTTCCTATTGGAAAACTTTAAAATGTATGTCCTTTGCTATTGTAATCCTTTCAGGTCGCCCATCAAAATGTGTCATTTATTTTATTCTGTGCAGACTCGAGAGTTATCTCAAATTTTTGTACCTAAATCAATTCAAAATATAATAACAAAATTAATATTACTATGTACTCATTTGTTATTATTGAATATGCTAGATTTTAGAAACATGTTTTCAATGTAATGGTTACTTACACAGCTGCAATAATTTTGAAGGTTTCAAAAAGGCAATAAAAAAATTTAAGTGATTATAAGGGTCATATTTTAATCTTTTTGGGATCGTAAATGTTTGAATATTTCTAACATTTGAAGGTCATAATCATCCAAGTTCTAGTTATTCTGGAAACGTGACGATGTGTGGGAGGTAGAAGATGTGGTTAAACTGTTCAAACCACGAGAAAAATAAGTAATGATTTGATTAAAGGCAATTATGAGTGCCCGAGAATGAGATGGTGTAACCAAGTGTGAAATTTCCTGAAGAGGTACTCTATAATTCATGTATTAAATTCAAGAACTATTCTAGTTAATTTTGCGTTTTTCTTTCTATAAATCTAAACATGTTCCCAAGGCAGAGAAGTAGTATCAAGTACACTCAACTGAATGGAGAAAGACCTCTTTATATCGTGATTCCCATTGTTATATGTGTAATTGCATATACAATTCTCAAATATTTTATACTATGGCGGGCAACCGGCTTGGTTACTCCAACCAACTGGGTTTGCAGCATCCTCGCAGTGGCCCAGCAGTGACTCGCTGAATGGTACTTACGTGTAACTTCATAGCTTTCCTGAAATTTTCAATGTTGCTCTAAAGGAGGATCATTGGGCGCCAGCAGGAAGCAATTTGAGCAGAAAAACTTTGGGGAGGAGTGTATCCCAAAAGAACGTACATCATTGAAAATTTAGGAGGAATTATTTAATTAAAAACTAAAGTTTATAATTAAATACAAACATAATACTCAAAGCGATAAATTTAATTTATTTCTACTTTCAGAAAAACTTTGCAAGGCAGTACTATATAAAACGAGCACACTGAACCAGGGTTTTAGACCCAAAATTTTAAATTTTTCAATTTTTTCAATAAAATTGTATTAAAACACATAAATTTATTAATATTTCCATATTTTTATCCCAAAATAGCCCCATTTTTTACAATTGTACGCGTTGAGGTCTATTTTAGAACCATGTTCAGTTTTTTCAAACACTTCATTTTTACCATTCCATACATAATTTTAACAATAAATAACAAAATATCATTTTCAACAAAATCAATATCATTATTATGTATTCAACGTTAGACCACGTTTTCTCAATTTTGAAAAATTCTCATTTTAGTCTAAAATATTACGTGTTTTGAGGTGTTGAGATATCTAGACCACATTTAAATTCAACGAACTCAATTCATGGTGCTGGTGTGAATATTGCTTAAGAGATGAGAGAGCATGTGTGATTATTGCGTAAGATATAAGGAGTTAGAGATTATTACGCAAGAGATAAGGAATTAGAACATGTATATACAAAGATGCTAAAATTCATATATTTTCAGTCGACATCAATATGGGTAAATTATTTTTTAATTTTGTTACTTGAACGCTTTTCATTTCTTGAAATATTCTAGACATCCATTTCATAAAACCATGTATACATTGATACCAATTTCCTTTTTCTCCATTTACATTTTAAAATGTCAATGCATTATATCTAAAAATTTAAATACATGATATTAAAATTAAAAAAATTTCTCGAATGATACTCTGCTGAAGATCATATGTTAAACTCTTTTTACCGCACATGACAGCGTATACAATCGCGTTATTAGGAGTAGGATTGTGGAATTAAGCACATAATATTATGAATGTTTTTGTGCAGCATCTACATGCTTTCTAATGTGTGTATTTATCAAATAAATAGTGTAAAGAATATTGCATCCGCCGAAATTCGCTGCGCGGGTTGCGTCATCTGCCGGCGCTCCCCGAACTGGACAGTTCCGGGTTATCGCGAGTCGCGTAGAAGTTTGACGCAAGTTCCGGATAGGACCAGACGGGCGCCAGCCAGGTATAAATTCGCCGCTGCCAGCGGCCTCTCGCAGTATGCAGTCAGTGAGTCAGTATGCAGTCTGAAGTCTGAAGTGGAAGCTAAGCTGTAAAGTGTGCATCAGGGTGAACAGTGTAAATAAATAATCAGAAGTGAACAATGTAAATAAATAATCACAGAAAGTGAGTTGTGTGTAAGGAAATAACCAAGTGAAGAACTCAAGCACTGTGCAACATATCTGTAAATAAATCAAGTATTTTAGTGTACCATTAAGAAACAAAATAAACGTCTTTGTTAAAGTATTACCTGTTTCAATTCACCAGTATGAAACTTACAATTGCTGTCAGGTGTGAGGCCAAATCAGTATAACGTGTGGTAAATTAAAAACCTTAATGAAGATGAGTTTCACAAAATCCTTACGGGATCTGAAAGTAACCGAGTTGAAGAAGGAGTTAAAAGACAGAGAACAGAACACCATCGGAACGAAAGCGATATTATAAGAATTTCTTGCTAACAGGATGAAGGCAGCAGGAGAGGATCCAGAGAATGTTCTCTTCGAGACAACCGGAAACGTTTCGAATCTTTATAAAATATATAAAGAATTGTCACAATCAATGACCAAATATTCTAGAATTTTAGAAAAAGTGAGTAAAAATTACAAAACTTTAGAAGAATTAATTGCCAGAAAATTTAAGAATTTTGGAAGAAAAGTTGTTTGAAAACCTGGAACAGAATAATACAATGGATCGAGAAAAAATAAAGGAGAAACATTGGAAGAACAAGAGAAAGTTGAGAAAATGCAAGAGGAATTTTGGAAGAGTGAGGAAACATTACTAAAGGAAACATTTGAAGAGAAGATGATGTCTCTTACCTTAAGGGTCACTGTGATTAACGCATATTGGCAACCCAAGAACTTCAGAAAGACGACGCACAGTTGAAACATGTTTGGAAATGGAAAATGACATGACGTTGAGCGAGTTGGCGAGAAATAGCTTCGTTCCTCGGCATTACAATCGTACCGGGCACAGTGTGATTCAATCGGTGAAGAAGATGTTCTTAAGCGAGTTGTGGAAAATGAAGATGGCTCTCAGAAGAGGACGCATATATTATTACCAAGAAAAGGGATACCTGAAATATTGAAGGAATCGCATGATGGAACCTCGGGAGGACATCGCCTTATAACGAAAACGCTGGAGAAAGGGCGCGAACGATTTATTGGGTTAATTCCAAGCAAGACGTATAGATGTGGTGCACGATGTATCAAGTTTGTGCAACTAGTAATGGACCTCATAAAAAGAAAAGAGTTAAGATGAGGCAATACAGCGTTACTCATGTTCATGTTTTATTAGTAGCATCAGTACTATACGTAGAATAACAATTATCTGGAG
>BOPP01000089.1:4971606-4978062 GCA_017312745.1 Gryllus bimaculatus
CATTCAAAAAAAATACCTAAAAAAGCCGTACAAGCCCCTGGTTTATTTCCAAATATGCACAATTCACAGAAGAGCTAACATTCTACCATTAAAGAATATATTCCACAGATGGGTTAACAGATTAACCTTTCTTCCGTTCGTGTACAAGTGCACAAATATTTGATCTATGGCAAAAAATTGCTTCCATCCCAACCGTATTATCTCCCGAACCCCAAAGACTCTCTTAAACAAACCTTTAAATATAAGAATATTTCCATCCCACTCCCATTAATCAATTTCTGTTGCCAGAAAAAAATCAAATAAATAAGTAATAAAAATTAAATTAACAAAAAAAACAAAAAACCTTTAAATGGATTTATTCTTGAATTACTGCTTTGCAAGACTTTGTTTACGAGGTGTTCCGTGTGGCCCTCCTCAAATTACTGTTTTATCGAAAGGCCAAAAATTATGTTATATAATAAATTGTTAAATTAAAACCCTAGAAGGCATATTTACTTGCGAACAGGCAGAAAATAAATTTAAAAAAAAAATAAAAAGGTTTTTTTTTCCTGGGCCGTACCCTTATCGGTCTCTTTTCCGCGGCTTTGATGCGATGGAGAGACCATTTAGGGTGAATACAGAATTCGAAGGATTAAGAACGCGAAAGGATGTAGGTACCTGTAATGGCTTAAAGGCCTTCGGCCTAGCCACAACGATTAAGTAAGCTAATTTGTTTTGTAATAATTAACCTATTTAAATAAATAAATATAAATACATTAAATGTCATTTTTTAAAATGCGACAATCAGATGTTCAAAATATCAACCAGATGTCAATTTCCAATAAGAAGATATTTTAAAAAGACAGTTGTTTATAAAACGGTTTAAGGATTTTTATGCAAGATACTTCGAATATTCGTGATTAAAATTCCTCGAGTAGTAATAGAATATCACCCCGTCCGCCGCTCTCGGTTGGAGCAGTTCTGATCCACCAATCGTTCCAAATGAAGAGTCTGTTCAAAGCACCTGTCTCCTGATGAGGAACTGACAGTTTATGTGAATCCATCTACAAATTTTTTTTTAATACTATAGAAAAGTTTTTGTTGTCTTTAAGTGACTACAACGTGATTTGGGTAATTAACCTTTAGAGGTGATAAATAGCTCATCCGATTTCTCTCATCAAACAAATCAATTGTGACAATTTTAGACGGTAGACGGTTCCCTCCAGGAAATTATGGAAGAATATTAGGATATCATAGTTTTGGTGATTTGAATACATTTAAGAGTACATTAGTAAAATTCTGTAAATTACCATACTCTCTTTCCATTAATCGTTTCGACTTGATTCATCATATTGACGGTAATTAAACCCAATTTTGTAATAGAAATAGCTAGTTGATAGTATTGAAAGCTCGCAAAGTTTTGAAAGATGTGTCGAAAAGATTATACACATGAACAAAAAGTCTTATTAAAATATTTTCAATTTGTACTGAAATTTCGCAAATTGCGCAATAAATTAACATTATCTTTCGTACCTCTTGTCCTTAATAATTTTTTTTTAATTAAACAGACATCTACACTAATATTTAATTGGAAAATATTTATTATTAATTCTTATCCCCCTCACAATTGGACAGCAGCGTTTAGCAAAACTTAAGTAAGGTAGTTTTATAATGCACCCAATTTAAAATGAGCATTTAATCCCTCATTCTGAGCTTGCCAGTAGGGAAAAGATATTCGTGTTTGGAATATCCAGTTAATCGAATTAAAAATATTATCTTGCATTTGATGGACGACAGATTAATGTATGAAACTAGTGGTGCTACAACATCACCACAACAACACCTCGCGATATTGCTACGATACTAGTTGTGTAATGTTATAATATGACAATTTCTCTAATTCCGTTCATTTACTATTAAAAAGTTCTTAAACTAATGAAGCGTGAAAAAAACATATTTTTTTTATTCAAACGTTTAAACAAAAACAATTTTCTGCCATTGAATTCTATGTACCCACGTTCTACATAAGTATACCAGCGATGCGCAAAGCGTATTTTAGTCGTACAAATATTAGCTTACATTAACGCAAACGAATTGGTCGCCTTCTGTTATCAGTGCGACTTTACAGCAATGAATGCCTGCCTCGGTGTGTGCGGAGTTTGCTTACCGGCCTGTAAAGCTCAGGAACACTGCGCGTGTTCGATCCCGGCCGAATACGAGGGATTTTGATAGGGGGAAAATCCACAGCAGCTACTCCACTCTTGTGGCAAGTAAAAGAACACCGGCTGATGAACGGAAAAATTAAATCCCTCCGACAACATCTCGCCCTAACGGGATCTCACTTTCTTCCAAGCAGATAGCTTGAATACAGCTAACTGAGACTGACATCTGGTGGAGAAAGGGAGAGTCAAATCCCAGGCGCGTTTAGGAGCCTACGTATTGCGCCGGCTCGCATAAAGGTCCCCTGGCTCGCGTCAAGGGAGGTTTCCAAAGAAGCCTGGGTCGAAACCCGGGTGCGGAGAATGCGTAAGAGCAGTCTAACCGCGAATAAACCCCGTACGATAAATATAACAATGGGTTACAATGACCGCTCATCTATTCGTTTTCATAAACACAGAAAATTGAAATAATATACACATTATAACATATGTAGTATTCAATTGATTCAAAACACTACTAAACAAACTACGACCTTTAAGACCTGGATTTTCACAGCATGCGATTAAATTTGACACCATATTACTAAAAAAATACTCATATTTTCGAAATATTCAACACGACCTTATTTGAAGATCTGTTTTTGATTAAGACATTTCATTAAGAAAAGTGTATCTTCATATTTGTAGTTATAGGAAGACGCCAAACAACTTTTTTTTTAAATTTCCGTAAATCAGGGTTTTTAATCAAAATAAGTCCTCTACTATTTTCTTTAACGCTCTTCACACTATTCAACAACAAATTTTCATCAAAAACCATGGAGCCGTTTCTGAGAAAAAATTGTTTACACAAAATTATAAATTGCCGATAATTCACACAAATTTCTCAAATTTTCAAAACATTGTACATGACCTTACTTCAAAGTCTATCTTTAAGAAACAGATTTTATTAAGGTAAAAAATCTCTATCTATATTATTTTAGTTGTAGAAAGATGCCGAAAAACGTTTGAATATTTTCAATTTTCAAAAAATCAGAGTTTTCAACCAACATGAGACCTGCACCAGTCTCATAAAAGTTCGGCTGAACGGTTTAGCCGTTAGCTTTGTTCACAGACAGAGGGACGGACAGACAGACTTTTTGCCGACAATCGACTTTCGGTGCCAAGTACCACAAAACATGGTTTCTGGCAACTCCGCGAGTTAGAGGATTTTTTTTCTAAATTTAGCAACGCGATTTAACAACTTTTGCGTTGCATTGTAATAAGTTTTTTTTCTGCCGAAATTTCGCTGTTTTTTCGCGCAACATTACATAAATTTTCCTTCTTACGCGCGAGAAAGTAAAAATGCAACTTAAAATTGATCCGTGTCCTTTCAGAATTAGAAACTGAAATAAATATACAAAGTTTCTTTTTCGAGGGAAAATGTGAAATACAATCTTATCTGCTGAGAGTACAGGTTATATTTCTGTTATTTGAGATATAGCGTGACTTCTTACGTAGGTCAACTTTGGAGAAAATCGCTGTATGGTTTACCCGCTTGCGCTGATCACAGACGGAGGGACAAACAGACGGACGGCAGACATGTTTTGCGTCAATGGACTTTTCGGTCAATCATCGATCATCAAGGGCTATTCGATATCAATACATTGATTCTGTCTACACCAAATGTTAGAGGATTTTTCCGTCAAAATTCAGCAACTACATTGATTAATACAGTTGATCGGTCTGTAAGAAGAGTTTTTCTGCCCCAAAATTCGACATTTTTTCGCGCAGCATTACACAACTTTCTCTGAGAAGTAAAATTTTTATCTTCATAATAGTTATGGGAAGACTCCAAACAAATTTTGAATTTTCCCAATTTCCTAAAAATCAGAGCTTTCAGCAAAGATGAGACCTGGCGATCCTTTACACTATTTAAAAACAGAATTTAACTAAAAACGATATGGTAATTTTTTTGGAAAATTTTTGAAGGGCTTTCACGAAAAGTGCATTCCAAAATTAAAATATAGTTTTTAAATTCAAGCGGCTGAAACATACGTCACCCTGATTGAGGAATATCAATTTTGGAAAAAATCGGTTGAATGGTGAGCTTCGTTCACACCCAGACGCACAGAGATGGATGGTCGGACGGATGAACATTTTACCGGCAATCGATTTTTCGGAATCAAGGACCATCAAAAAAATTTATTACAAAAATAAAATAAATATATTAAGGTGATGGAGGAGACTTCCATTTTCATGTAATGCCGTCAGCAATAATGCTTCAAAATTTTCACAAAGCACTTGACACAGTTATGTAGCTAGCGTTGAAAAACATCCCAGGTCTGGATCAAACCCCAGAATCACGATGCTGCAGTCACCGATGACCGATGTTGCCTCTGAATTACCGCAGCAGATGGATATATCGAATGCGCGGTAGTTGTCATCATTTGGCTGCGCTGCCCGCGAGGTGTGGCCCACTGTGTGGCGTGGCGTGGCGTGGCCGGTGGCCAGACCGAGCGCTCGCCTCAGTCGCCCGTCGACAGCCGCGAGCGGACAACGACGACCCCACCGCCAAGCGCCTCGCGCTCGCCAACAGGTACGTGTGAATGCCTGCAGAAGACAGCGTGCACGTGTGCTATTCTGCGATGAATTGAGAAGCTCGAAATAATGATAACGGCGGAGAGATAAAAAAAATTCTCTCTTTGTTCACGTTTACTTTCATTCCGGACAAACTTTTGAAGGTGGAATTTTAGGGTTTCTCCATATCCAATTTCTTTTCATATTCATATATGAATATAGTAGGTATATGGCAGGAGTTTTTCGTCATGCTTCTAACTGAAAATACAAGATCTACCTTTATTATCCATTAATTGTGGTAATGATAAGGTGTTGTTTACACTATTAACAAGTGAAGTAATTGATGTTATCTTAGTCAACTCTGATTTATTAAGACTTTCGCCTCTGATAGTATCCACATTTTTTTGACGCAAAGTTTCTAATATTATGAGTTGATATCATTCAAAGCAATACTAATATATTATTCTTAACCACTTATATTCGATCAGAAGAATAAATTTAAAATATTCACTCTAAAAAAATACAAGAAGATTTCAGAGATAGCTCAACATCAGGTGGCTTTAAATTAAGTATTTAAAGTTCTTATATCAAATATATATTCTTCTAAACTTCCCTATTATGAAAATATTTTTCAAAATTGCGTTCCAGGAACTTGAACCAGCTCAAGATTTTGTTCTTCTGGAAATTTGCTGGGATCTTTGTTGAAATGATTGTTACTTTGAAGTGTTTCATTTTCCGGTTCATCGAAAAACTAAGAAAATGCTTGTGCTCTAACACTGTCATCCGTTTGTAAGGTAATTACAAATTTTGAAAGGAAATTACAAATTACTCTGTAAGTATGCTTTATAATCGAACTGGTTACACTAAATAATGGACAAAACCAGTATAAATCGTATTAAAATAACTTTCATTTTCAAATTACATAATATGATGACACATATTAGAACTATATGATACAGTACAATTTATAAAATAAAACACTGATAAATATTAAGGAGAGGATTAAAATGAATAAAAAGAAAAAATCAGTTTACAAGCAAGTGGAGGAGAAATTTCAATTAAATATGTTACTTGAGGCCCTTAACTAACTAATAAATTGCTGAACTCCCCTAAAAATTATTTTAACAATATAATTTATATTGGAAAACAGGATGCTGGTATTTTTTATATGTTCTAATTGCCAATTATTTTCCTTAAAGTATAGTGTCCATGGCATTAGTTCTTAACCAAATCTCTCTTTCTGGCATATACAAATGATATTACTTATCATTTACGTTATCTATAAACGGGTTCGTGGGAGAATGTTTGAACTTCTCTTGTGAAGCTGATGGGGCGCGATGTCCACAAGACACGTTTGACGAACCCAACAATCTTTTTGTGCCCCCTGACCTATGTCAGTTGGCGTACTGCCCTACTGGCACAGCCTTTTGGCCAGCATAACAGTGAACAGGTTCTTCCTACCACAGAAGACTTCGCATAAATAATACTATTAGTGAACTAGAAAAATATCCATAAATCTATGTTCACGAGCGTATTTAGTACGAATATTTAGGCAAATAAATGATTCATACACTAAAAATAAAATACACAAGAAATAAAGAAGATTGAAAAACAGTGCACCATTTTATATTAAATCAGATCATGCGAAAGGTATAAATATCAACGCCTGCTGATTTTCATGATTTCATTGAAAGACATGCGTATTTTCTACAAAGAAAATTAATTAGAATGTTTCGCAGAATATTTCCGAAGACTTAGATAA
>BOPP01000089.1:4978087-5016212 GCA_017312745.1 Gryllus bimaculatus
TTACTAACTAAAAAATACTTATATTATTTCTTCATAACATCTCATCTTATGGGTGAAAATTTTGCAGTATAATCGTATTAAAATAAACTTCATTTTCAAATTACATAATATGATGACACATATTAGAACTATAGTGATACAGTACAATTTATAAAATAATAACCACTGAAAATATTAAGGAGAGGATTAAAATGAATAAAAGAAAAAATCAGTTTACAAAGCAAGTGGAGGAGAAATTTCAATTAAAGTATTTACTTGAGGCCCATTAACTAACTAATAAATTGCTGAACTCCCCAAAATTATTTTAACAATAATTTATATTGAAAACAGGATGCTGGTATTTTTTTAATGTTCTAATTGCCAATTATTTCCTTAAAGTGATAGTGTCCATGGCATTAGTTCTTACCAATCTCTCTTTCTGGCATTAACCAAAGTATATTACTTTATCATTTACGCTATCTATAAACGGGTTCGTGGAGAATGTTTGAACTTCTCTTGTGAAGTGATGGGGCGATGTCCACAGAACCGTTGACGAACCCAACA
Organism: Gryllus bimaculatus; assembly: GCA_017312745.1. Lineage (NCBI taxonomy): Eukaryota > Metazoa > Arthropoda > Insecta > Orthoptera > Gryllidae > Gryllus > Gryllus bimaculatus. The sequence continues at coordinate 4,978,631 of BOPP01000089.1, forward strand.
ATTTTTTGTGTCCCCCTGACCTATGATCAGTTGGCGTACTGCCCTACTGGCACAGCTTTTGGCCAGCCATAACAGTGAACAGGTTCTCCTACACACAGAAAGACTATCATAAAATAATACTATTAGTGAACTAGGAAAAATATCCATAAATCTATGATTCACGAGCGTATTTAGTACGAATATTTAGGCAAATAAAGATATTTCATACACTAAAAATAAAATACAACAAGGAAAAAGAAGATTGAAAACAGTGCACCATTTTTATTAAATCAGATCATGCGAAAGGTATAAATATTCACACGCCTGCTGATTTTCATGATTTCATGAAGACATGGATATTTCTACAAAGAAAATTAATTTAGAATGTTTCGCAGAATATTTCCGAAGACTTAAGATAAGAAGGTATGTGAATATTTTTATAAAAATTGGAATTTTATTTTTTGTGTAATAAATAATATGTTCTTTGAATTAAAATTCTTAAGGACAGAATCATTTGACATATTCCACCTATAATTGTATGAAATTTACTTTTAAAGATTGCCAGTGACAACATGTCAGACTGCCGATATTACTGTATTCGCTCCCTGACTACCTTCTAATACCTCTGGTCTGTAATTTTGTCAGAAAGATAGTTTTGTTTTCTTTTGAATGAATTGTCATGCAGTGCTTGAATTAAAACTGTTTGTGCGATTGTCCAATTTGTGTTAATACATTTTTTGTGAACATTACTTCGCATGTAGAATATGAAGGATTGACTTTATGTGCTGTTGTAAAGTTTCAATTTCATTCAACGGTATGTTATAGGGATACAATATTAAAAGAAATAGTTTTATATGTATTCTATAATTGGCGAAATATAAAATAATCTTAAAGGAACGCATTTTCAAAAAAATTATCGATATGTCAATAGTTCCTTTGCATCGATAGGAATATTAAGAAATACTACGCAGTCCCGAATGGCTATGATAGAAAACTCCATACACAAATTCTCGCAAAAGGAAGGAAACAGTTGTGGTAATACACGAAAGTATAAGAACTATGGAAACTAATGAAACATAACCGTCTCAGAAATGCAAACCAGAAGTGTGAGGCATTCAAGAACACCATTTGCACAAGGATTACCAAACATATTTTTGTTGGTTTTCAAAACCTTACCATATAGGAATGGTCTGAAGCTGTTCGTAATATAATACTGAAAAATTTTTGCCAGATATAAGTACTGAGAAAAAATACGTATTACGTTAGAGAAAAAGTATGAATATATTTTTATGAGAACTTGATATATTTACGCCATTGCAAAGACAGAATATAATGATCCGCAATGTCAAAGAAGCAGGAAAGAAAAAAAGTTAAAACTCAGGCTGAGCATGTGCGTGAAAGATGTGAAAACAAGTTAATATAAGATGGAAGGTATGCTGAATATTTTTATAAAAATTGGAATTTTATTTTTTTGTGTAATTAAATAATATGTTCTTTAATGAAAATTTCTAGGACAGAATCATTGACATATTCCACCTATAATTGTATGAAATTTACTTTTAAAGATGCCAGTGACAACTGTCAGACTGCAATATTACTGTATTCGCTCCCTGACTACTTCTAATACCTCTGGTTGTAATTTTGTCAGAAAGATAGTTTTTGTTTTCTTTTGTAAATGAATTGTCTGCAGTGCTGATAAAACTGTTTGTGCGATTGTCCAATTTGTGTTAATACATTTTTGTGAACAATTACTTCGCATGTAGAATAGAAGATTGACTTTATGTGCTTGTTGTAAAGTTCAATTCATTTCAACGGTATGTTATAGGATACAATATTAAAAGAAATAGTTTTATATGTTCTATAATGGCGAAATATAAATAAATCTTAAAAGAACGCATTTTCAAAGAAAATTATCATTTCAGATCATATCCTTTGCATCGAGAAAATTAAGAAAACACGAGTCCGAATGCATGAGAAACTCCTCCAAATTCATCCAAAAGGAAGAAACGTTGTGTAAATACAGAAATTAAGAACTATGAATACTAAATGAAGACATAACGTCTCAGAATGCAAACCAGAATGTGAGGCATTCAAGAACACCATTTGCACAAGGATACCAAACATATTTTTGTTGGTTTCAAAACCTTACATATAGGAATGTCTGAAGCTGTTCGTAATATAATACGATGAAAATTTTGCCAGATGATAAGTACTGAGAAAAATACGTATTACGTCTAGGAAAAAGTATGAATATATTTTTAGAGAACTTGATATATTACGCATTGCAAAGACAGAATATAATGATCCGCAAATGTCAAAGAAGGCAGGAAAGAAAAAAAGTAAAACTCAGGCTGGTGTGAAAGATAGTGAAACAAGTTATTAAGATGTAGGCTACCGTAACTCACTCTTTAGAGAAAAATATTCTAATTATTTCAATATTTGGATCTTTGAAAACAATGATTGCCATTTTCTCACAAGTTACAATTTTCAAACTTTTGCCTCATTATCTCTAAAACTATTCAAAACATATGCATGAAATTTTCAGTGATGATCAATCATGTTATACTAAGAATGTGGATTCTCAATCATGATTATTACTTCTCTAGTCCATGCGTACACTTTTTTGAGAAAGAATAGCTTTTTCGAAAATAAATTATAAATTGCTACAGAATAGAAATACAAACTCAACTAAGAACAGTAATCTCTTTTTGAATCACTTCCCATCAAGTAGTGCAAAATCCATTAGAATTTATTCAGTAGTTCCTGAGAAAATGGGTCACAAAGTTGCTAGTTTTAAAACTGATGAGATAGGGCCTACCGTTTCACCTTAAGAAACATGAAAAAACACGTAACATTACAAAACAAAACATAAGCTAATTAAAGAACAATTATTTTAAAAGTACTGCTAGCCTAGTCATTCAAAATGTTTGAAATATGAAATGATTTTTCTGATGGACGTTCATAATTTCTCTCACAGCAAAACTGTTGTATCTATTTACAAACACTTTTCCTATTTTTACTTTCTTGCACTTCGTATGAAGATGCGTTCGCGAGACACAAAATGGTGAAATTTCGACAGATAAACTCATTACTGGACCACGGTAACGAAAAAGTGGATAAATCATGTTGTCATGTCTAATCATGTACTTCCTCTAACAGTTGGTGTAGCCATTATCCCGTGTTTGGTGGGCCCTAGATACCGAAAAATCTATTGATGGCAATCGATTGATTGGCGATTTGGTTCCTCTGTCCGTCCGTCTGTGGTCAACGGAAGCGCCTAAACCTTTTAGCTGATTTTCTTCACAATTGATATTACCGGATCTTTCTGAACGAACTGAAGTCTTTGGGAGTTTAACCGATATTTTGTTTTTTGAGGGTTCTTGACATGAAGCCACAAACCATTTTAATTTTTTTCTCAAAAAAGCTCTATTTTTTATTAAACTTTACCCTTGTATAGCGCAAAGAACTTGCTTAACAGCAAGTTAGAAGAAAAGCGCCAAAAATATGAAGCCACCTGGGCCCACCTCATTACCGTCGGTAACCACAGCGCCGTAGTACTCCCGCTTGTGGTACGAACAATGGGAGAATGGTGTGCGGGTAGTGACGCCACACTAAAGAAAGTTGCAGACAGCCACAAGATAAAAGACTTAGGAGAAAGAATAATCACTGTAGCTATTGATGGAAGTGCGGCGTGCTACTAAACGAACACCGGCAATACACTGGCCCCGCGTGAGTACAGATAGCGCGGGACAGAGTCCGCAGAGGCAACCCGTGCCACTGGAAGCTAACTGCGGAACAATAGAAAAGACCTGCAGCAACACCAGACGACAAGATGGAGCCCCTGCCTAGAAAGTATGTGCCTCCAGTGTCAGTGAAGTGTGAGCAAGAAGCTGGTGGCAGCCTAAGTGATAGTGAGGTGAAAAAATATATGAAAATGTGCAAGAGGATCAACGCTGGACACAAGCCACTCAAAACTAGATTTTGAGCGGAAGAGCCATTCGACGTTTACGAATTATAAAAAAATCTAATAGCATACATAGGAAGTTTTAACCAACAACTCACATATTGTAAATAGTAGCAGTAGTATAGATAATAGTCATATAGCAGAAATATAGTAGGATAGTATTTATACTAAGCCAGACTGCACTGAAATGTATATACGTTATTAAAAAATAAGTATTTATGTTCAAGTGAATGGTGCAGGTCACATGTTACTTGGAATTCTAGATTTTGCATATAACTGTAACACTAGAGATACAGAATTTTCAAAATGAAATCTTTTCTTTAAAGTTAAGTCTTCAAATAAGGTCTGTACTTTTTTTCTCTCGAAAATACGAGTACTTTTCTTGGATTGTGGGAGAAATATAGGCAATTTTTATTTTTTTGTAATTTTTTTCTCGAAAATGGCACTAAATTTTTCTTTAAAGTTTCTCCTTTCATGAATCAAGAGACGTAAAATATATTGTGTGTGTCTGATTTCCCGCTAACTCTTGTATTTTTGAAAATTGCAAAAAAAACTTACATTTCAAATCTACAAAATTGAAGATAATGATTTTTGCCTAAAACAAAATCCGTTCCAAAAACTCTGCTCTGTAAAAAGGTCATATACAATTTTTAAAAGTAGTTTCCGCGTAATTTGGGTTTGAAGTTAATGCAATTTATATAATATACTTTCTCAAAAACCACTCGAAAATGTTTCTTCATTTTTTTCACAAATAGAAGAAGGGAAGCTTAAAAGAATGGCGCTCATCTGTTTTTCAATGAACTCTGAATTTTATAAAATTGCTAATTAATGAATAATGTGGGAATGCTCTGTTGTAGCATATCTAGTTTTCCTACTTTGGGATGTATATTTGTTTATGTTATCATCTACAGATGTCTTAGAATAAACGTAGAAAGTACTCTTAATGTAGAGGGTCGAAGAGTATTATTTTACAATAAACACGAGGGCAATTTTATTTAAAGTTACACATGTGACCTTAATCCACATCGTCAGTAATTCTAACTTCTGATGAAGGGCTTCTGCAGATTCCGAGAACCAGCCCCATGGCCCCGCTGGGCGCGGACGTGTTCGGCGTGGGGGCCGTGGCCAGCCCTGACACCTCCATCACGCCAGTGGTCGATCAGCGGGGTAAGCGCCACGACGTTCACTTTTTTTCATAATACTGTACTGTCAACTTACAAAAATGAGGGTACCAAATAATCGCTTTTAACGGCCAGCGTTCGGTAAGGATTTAACAGACCGCCGTCCCTTGAGAACAATCGAAACTAATACGTTCTGGACCAGGAGTTCCCAAAGTTTCTTCTGTTGAGGGCTGGATAGAAAGTTTTTAAGAGACTTGAGAACTAAAAATTATTTGTTAAAACGGTATTTTATAAATGAACGACAAAACAGTTATTAATCCATATATTAATTCTTAATTCTAATACGAACACACAAATTAGGATAAAGTATTTGTAATAATTAATTTTAATTGAGAGCTACAATTTAAAAATTTAATTGCAGTCACTTCTTTTCAAAAACCCAGAAGTGACATAAACTTTAAAACGTACCTAAAAGAGAGTAACCTATTTTTAAAATGTCTCTCAAATGGCTTGTGTGTGGACTAAAGAGTGTGTAATAATAGGAAACGAGACTCTTGTATGTGTAAATAAAATGTAACGGACTGAGTCATGATCAAGGTGAATTACAATATAATTTGTGTTCGCGGACCGCATACAATACTGCCGAGGGTCGGATGTGGCCTACGGGTCGTAATATAGAGACCCTTGTTCTAGATAAAGGTGATGATCTGGATTTCTAGAAAGTTGTCACGCAGATTATAACGAGACACACACACGATATTATATATTAATACAATATTATATATTAACAAAGCACATACACTCTCATCATAAGCTATAGTTTTACTCGCTAGTGTTTACTTACCACTCATTCATCTTTCCTATTTGCAGAAAATTCCTTCAATTTTCTTCTTTCACTGAGATCAGATTCAGCTGAATGACTCAAGTGTAAATAACTAAAATACAAAATTTTGTAAAAAACATTATGCCTCTTTCGGGTAGTTGAAGGGACCGATATAAACACTTATCATGCCAATTTTCCACGCATATATTACTAGTTTTCATAAATACTAGAAAAATAATTTGCTGTGTTAAAACACTAAACTGAATGCTTAAAAAGGCACAGTTGCATCCAGAATATGTTCATAGCTTTTTATGGCTCTATTAGATAATGAAAAGTTTTTATGAAAATTCAAAAACAATACAATAGCGTATTTATAGAATTCAGACGGTGACAAACTCTCTCAATAGTGTTTGTGCGGGTGTTAGTAAGAGTACCTGTTTTACAGAAATTTGGCCAAGGAAACGTCACTTGAGCTTCAGAAGCAACGATAGGAGCTCGTGAAAAATTTGAGAGCGAGGATTTTACGAGAAAGAAGTATATTTGCCATATAGTGAAAAAACTTCGTTTTATGCATTGCCACTAGGTAAAACATTGGTTTCTTGTTTATTGGTACCATAATAGTAGTTTACGCAATTAGTTCATAATGTAAGCTTTGGTGCATGAGTACATGTTTTGAAATCGAGCGACGTTAGAAGGGAGTTTTAAAAAAAATTGTACGAATTCAATGCAGCAACATTATAAACGAGTGGCTTACGGTATCTTTTGTATAACAGAATTATACATTTATAAGAGAGTTTAACTTCATTTTGTGAAAAAACTTTTCTGTGTTGTCTCGGGTATTTGACACCTGTGTGAAAAAGCGGTGGTTGGCTGTTCCGTTCATCTCTGCCTCCCCACGATTGTCTCTTTGGAATTGGCTGAATATGTGATGACTCAATCATTCGTGCCTAAAATCAAATACGTCATCATTTGTGCTGTAAAATTATCCCATGTGCCCAATTATCAACTATTTATTGCAACCAAAAATATAATTTACTAGCGGACCCGACAGACTTCGTCCTGTCAAAAAGATGTGTAATGTGAATTTTTTTTTGGCTTCCTACATATATTATAGTGCGCTGCGGCAAAAAATTCTCTACGAACACAGGAACCGTCACCCTGTGATTAGGGCGTTGTGAATAAGAAATATAATTAAATTAAACATATATAAGCATTTAAAATTATGTAATCGCCTTATTGTTAATCATGTGAATCATAATTAGTAACAAAATCAGTTTTATTTTCATTGTATTGCTTTGTGATATACGATGTTTTTTTGTTTTTTTTGATTACTTGGCAATAGACAAACAAAATCTGATGGCTTTCCAACACGGGAACAGGCAACATATAAAAAACCCATGTGAGAAACATGGGTTTTTAAGATTAACACCACAAACATTAATGATTGCCCCTGGGACTTGTTTTATGGTCATAGCAAAAGCAAGCCAACTGGAAATTGTAGTCGTTTGAAGTCAAACGGCTCATCAGTCCGGAATCATTGGGATTTGCGGTATGAGACGTCTTCTCATTTTACTTTCCTTTGAGTATAGTTGCTAGTAATTGTTTAGTAATTTTTTATCGCCAACGGTATGCCGTTGCAAAACGTGGTTGGTTGATATTTCGCAACATTATAACTGCCGACCCAACCTTCATTGAAGATTGTGAGGTGGCAATCCTGGCAAATCCAGCGAGTTTACAAATTCTGGTGATAGTTCACTACATCTTTGGTTAGTAGCCAAATCAACCGATTTATATATCCTCGATCGCTTGTAATTTGTTCTTGAATTTTTAAATTTAATTCATTTACATCTATGTTTTTTGCAGCCAATATAGCTCGTTCGCTCAAACCAATCATGGTTTCTGTAATTTTGAGAAACATCTGGAAACACCTTCAGAATAAGTTCATCTTTTGATCGAGTTAACTGACAAAACTTTGAGGAAAGTTAATACTGCAGTCAACATGTCTATAGGAAATATTATATTACCAATGTCAATGAATTTTTTAGAGAATATGTTTCCAGTTTGGTCATTTTCCAAAGACACTCGAACGCATATTCTTGCTTAAATGAAGTACTTTACATGTTTCCACCAAATTTGGAAGGACTTTAGACATGCATGGAGTTCATTAGCTGGTGTTTGAAAAAATTCGGTGGGGGGAATCACTGGCAATGTTTTGACGAAATCTCCTGCTAATAAAATCATTGCACCACAAACTGGTTATGATTGCTCCGTAGATCTTTTAAGGTTTCTGTCTAAAGTCTGCAAAGATTTTTTATGTGCCGTCGTGCATTCATATTCCAAATCATTAATTTACATTTGCTGCAAGACCTTTGCATTTGCAGAGTTCTTCGAATGTTGCCAGGTCGGAGTTTTATTCTTTGCATATTTAATGGCATTTAATTCTGAATGGCTGTTCCGGCCACCTTCAAGTCAAAGATGCTGCGATTCCCGCGCGAAGCGAGTGCAAGGTGAAATTGTTATTTTTGCGGGAGTGAATTCGTTGGCTAAATTAATTAAATCAAAAAAGTTTTTCCTGTACCACCAGGTGGCATCTAAGAAGTAAATCCTCCAGTTTCATCGTTTGTTACTTTCATTAAGAGATCAATACATATACTTCTGTTGTTCATTCAACAGTGGAATATTTGTTTGACATTAATTCTTTCAGTGTTGAGATCATACAGTTTTTCTCGCTTCAACTCTTTTGGTTAAAAGATCATGCATTGGACGATTGGGTGCGCCAGGACTAATTGAATTAATAGTTTGTTTTCATCAAGCACCATGTTCTTCAATTGATATCAATGCTTCGTTGTAATTTCTTGACTAAGAGATGATTATGATATTAATGATTAAGAATTGAAGATTTAGTGACACATCTTAACTTACGTGACAGAACCAAATAATTATGTTATCATGCTATAATGCATCCTTGAAAGTAGGCATACATATTTTCCGCGACTACATTTGTTTGACCCAAATTGAAGTCATTTAAAAAGCAATTGTATATTTCTTGGATATTTGTCAAAAGTGTATGGAATCTGTTTCCTAGTTCCTGAAACCAATGAGTTAACAATGGCTCTGGTGGTGGTTCCAATGGTATCAATTTCACTTTACCATTTGCGCAACACAATCCATTAGCTTCGTTTTTATATTTCATGCCTACTAACAAATGCAGCAAACCAGTTCTAGAACAATAACAACACATGGTTAGTTACTGTAGTCAATTGACATGTAACTGAAAGCAGCTCGATCAACTTGCGGCAATTATTTAGTTAAATGTAGGCGCTCGCGCTACACGTGTTTGGATATCCGAATTTTTTCACGTTCATTTCGGTCGTCACGTTCTTGGCAAGCATTATATTGGATCGGTATTAGCTTGCGTTTGTAGCATTGGGATCTTGTAACCCTAAATTGCTTCGTCTATAGGAGCATATCTAATATTATACATTATTTTGTTAATAGTTCGGAACGCGACACTTAAATTCTCCAACGAAGTTTCTGCGCTCAACGCACACACGCACATGTTTTGATAGATATGATAGAATTTGAACTTTGTATAACGGTTAAATTAAGCGTCAAATTGACTCTTTGACGTTAGAAACAACAACAAAGTTTAACACACAAGAGTGCTTATATGCAATAGCTATAAAGCTCAAATTGCTCTATGTTTTAGTTAGTAAAACGTTTTGTATGGGAAAAGAAAAGGGCTGTTATTAAGGGTTTTCCGGCAATTATTGTGGAATTTTTCTCGACGTAAAAACGCAATCCTTGAACTGTTACGAACATATAGAAAAAAAGAATGGCCAAATTGCACAGGTGTTGTTGCAGTTTATGCGCTTACAACACATATTGTGATTCATTTTTATATTATAGATAATGCAGGCTATACAAAAACCCAAAGCGATACCAGGTTGTTTACTTCAACTTGTGGTAAATGTGCAAAAACAGCAATTAATACTATGTGTGAAAAAATATGTAGCCTGAAATAAGAGTACCGTCAAGCAATTAATTTCCTCCTTTACTAGCTACGTAAGAAGGTCACTCTATATCTCAAATAACAGAAATATAACCTGCTACTCTCAGCAAGAATAAGATTGAATTTTCACATTTTCCTCTCGAAAAAGAAAATCTGGTATTTTGTTTCAATTTCTACTTGGTGCCTAGACAATTGGACAATGGGATTCATATTAATTAACAATTGCTTTTTATCGACATAAGAAGTACGTCTTATGAAGACAAACAAAGAGGAATGTAATGTGCGTGAAAAACCAGACGAAAATATTCGGCAGAAAAGAAAGATATTACAGATGCAACGCAAAAGTTGGTTAAATTCTCGTTGCTGAAATCTTAAAAAAAAGAGCCTGTAAGCGCGGTATGTAGCCAGAAACCATGTTGTTGTGCGTCCTTGCGACCGAACAGTCGGATTGACGGCAAAACGTCTGTCTGTTCCGTCCCTCTGTAAAACAAATCTAACGGCTTGAACCGTTCAGCCGATTTTCTCCCAATATTCCCAATCGATCGTTGGCCGATGCGGGTTCCCTTGAATTTGTAATTCTTATTTTAATTTTTGGGGGTACTTTACATTGAAAGCTCCAGGGATATTATCAAAATTTTCACAAAAAAATGCGCCATGATTTTAATTAAAGTCTTTGGTGGATAGTTTTGAAAGCCGTTTTAGGCAAAACTGCTGCAGGGTCTCATGTTGTGTTTAAAAACTCAGATACTTCGAAAATTGAAAAAATTCAAAAATTTGTTCGGCGTCTTCCTACAACTGAAATATTAAAAGATAAAAAATTTGTTTTATTGTACTTGTTTATTTTTTGCGTCGCATTGTGGCAGTCTTCAGTCTACAAGAAATAATTTCCAAAATTACAATAAAAATATAACCTTATAAACAGAATATTTTATTATAATGAAAATTATATTTAAGCAAATACGGAAAATCTGGAATATTAATTGTGAAAATGGGAACATAATATTAAACCAATGATTACATGAACAAAACCAATGTAATATTCGCAAGTGAAGTGAAATAAAAATATCTGGACAAAGAAATAAGTTAATAAATTTATTTTCTTAGTTGAAAATGGATTCACCAATAACAGATCTTTAAATAAGGCTTAATCGTGTTCAATTTTCAAAAAACACTTTTTTATTAAATTGCAACAAAGCTTAGTTAGCATAAAGAAGACTGTCAAAAAATAGTGCAGGTCTCATGTCCATTTGAAATGCGTGATTTTTGCGAAAATTTAAATTGTTTTTTGGAGTCTTTACTAGCAATTACAATTACGAAGATAGAAATTTTTCCCTAATGAAAATATGTCCTTAAAATATAGATTTGGAAATATGTCATGTATAAAATTTTTCAAAATTAATTATTTTTTGCCTACTTTTGTGAGAAATGAGGTTATTCTTTTAATTTTGTTTAAGCAATTTTGGCCCAAAATCAAGCTACATTCGGTTTTTGAGAAATTTTTTTAGAAAGCCTGAAGGATGTTTGAAAAAATGGTGCAGGTCTTCAATTGTTGGTAAAAACCCCGATTTTTCGAAAAATTCAAAAATTTCAAAAATTTGTTTGGCGCCTTCGTTACAACTACAATTAAGAAGATACCACTTTTTCGTATGAAATGAGTTTCATCAAAATAATATTTTTAAGAAAGCGTCGTGTTTGATTTATCAACATGAGTATTTTTTGCCGGAAAATGGTGTCCAACATTGGTAATTTTTATTTCATTAGACCATTTTTTTTAAAACCGCGCATTTTGGTATTAAATTGAGGACCTTGGATAGAATAAGAACGCTTAGAAAAATGGCGCGCGGTTCTCATATTTGTTAAACATGCATGATTTTTGTCAAAAATTTTAAAAAATTTACAATTCAGTCCTCAGCTTTTCTGCCAACTACAATTGGGAATATACTTTTTTTTATTAATGAAATCTGTTTATAGAAAACAGATTAATGTAAACAGTAAGGTAATGTTCAATTGTTGAAAATTTGAATTTTTTTTAAAATTTCAGAGAAAATTAATGTCGGTTCGAATTTACTGCGCTTCTTGGACATTATTTCCAACATTTTGGATGCTTCGTAAGTTGGTCGAATTTGTACACTCATATACTTCTTTGTTTGTGTCTTACATTCGACCTCTTGTTGTACATGTTATCATTAATCTTTGTAGAAATTATTTAAAACGCATTGGATTTGAAATACTGCTAGCTTTACAGGGAAATATCAGATTGGAATGCGCAATGAGTCAGGAGCTCATTTTCTGGTTCTTATTGTTGGGCATGATTTACTCTATATGTTACAGTTATAAATGTCATATTTGTTTGTGAGATTTTGCTTGAAAATATTTAGTTTTTGCACAAATTTTGTACTATGTGTTGAATTAACGCGGGAAGCGGGCAGTGTTTTATACTTGTTTTGAAAACGAATTTTAAAATACAACTCACGATGCTCATCCACGCCGTTTGAATTACTGTTTTCCTTGGCTGGTTGTTATATCATTTGCCACCGTAGGGGTTTTATTGTCTGATATGTTTGAAAAAATAATTGTCGTTTCAAAAGAAATTCATGTCTTGTTAGGAACATATTTTTTATATAATTTTATACTTGATAATTGTTTATACAAAAAGGTTTTAATGACATTACAGTAGTTTTATTGTTTCAGAAAATTGCGGTAACTATCGATTTATTAATTTAGCTGCAATTGTCAATACATTATTGGAAATAAAAATATATAATTCACCAATTATTATACTTTACAGTATTTTGAGTTGAATTATTGCTAAATGTTGAAACATTATACCGTAAAAACTCTGGGCGCAAAACAAGTCATAGTCGCGTCGACGAAGCGTTAACGGCCTCCAGCTGACCCGACCTCAAGCTACTTCCGTGAGCTGTGGCTATTCTTTCCGGGCGCCGCCGTCTTCGCTGCTGCGCCCCGGTGCCGTTTTCTTTCAAAGGGGCGCGGGGCAACCATTACATCCCCCGTGCCCAAAGTGGCGTCGTATACGGCGCAAAAATGCACTGACCAGCTGGAATCCTAGGCGCACAGCTCTGCTCTGGATGATTTTTTGCGTGTCGCTGCTGTCTGATGATACCTCCTGGGTTTCTGGAGAAACTGCTTGCTCCTTAGTTGCACAGCTTTTTTGACAGCTGGGTTCCTGTGAACTGTTTATAACTTCCTTGAGCACTTTCTTCCTGATCTTCTGACGGGAAACCCTTTGTAGGGTGTCTATCGCTACCCCTCAGAGTCCCACACCATGATTTGCCCCGCGGTGGTGTGCCACTGTTCTATGTCTGCTCTTTATAATATAAACCTCTCCCTGAAGTTCCTGAATTATTCTGCAGCACAACGCGTATCTTTTTGAAAGAAAGTCAGTACACCTGCTCCCCTACCTTAAAACTTCGAGTATGAGCCCTCTGACCTCTAGGCCTCTTTCGTTCTTTGGAGGAAAACTAATGTGTGGGTTTGCTACCGTGACGGATTTCCCGCTGGGCGCTCTTGCTATCTCTACCTGGCAATGCTCGGTAGGTGACGAGGACGCCGCAGGACTCGTAGCCCGCACTATGATGGGAAACAACTGGAACTCTGCTTACTGCACGCTGCGCGCCCGTTTTATTACCCGATCAGGGCTGAAGGCTCCCGGACTTTGCCCGCCATACGGCGATTGTTGCGCTCGGTCGCGCCGACAATGCATGACGGCCCCGTTGAACCCGACCTCAGCGACCTTCCGTGAACGGTGCCCGTATTTTCCTGAGGCGCCACCGCCTCGCTGCCACGCCCGCGGTGCCGGTTCTTTCAAAGGGGCGCGACGGCCACTACCCTTCAAATAGTTTTGTTTTCCACAGTCCACTTTTTTCATTCAGGTCATCGTGTATTTTATTGAAAAATATTAGTCGGTTTCGCGCAAATAATTGCGAGCAATATGTGCAATTTTAAAAAAATCCAAAATCAAGATTTTTTCTAAACGTGCTTTACATTTAAACAAATTAGCCGGGATAGTGCAAAATGCACTGTGGTAAATGACATAACGCCATTTCCTTCTATTCTTTTTGTTTTTTTTCGAAAATTTTTGATTAAATGTAATTTTTTCTGATTTGTCTCTCACTCGTTGATATTTACATTAGCGGTAATTTGCTCATATTTATGAGTACAGTAGCGTACCCCCGCGAGAACTCTCGCATGTTAATCTCACCCTAATTATTTGTATACTAAAATTATTGGGAATATTTTTTACCTCAAACAAACCAATTGCGAGTCCAAAAAATAAAACTAATATTTCACCTACGAGTAATAAAAAATCATTTGTTACCTAATAACTATTCTCGGAAGGTTATACTTCATCTCGGTACATTTCGGAATGTCGCTCAAACAATGTTTATGTATTGAATATCTAGCGGACTGACACCTTAAGTTTCAAATATCAAGTGGTGTATTATTGGACAATATTACGCTTACAGCTGATCATTGATGTAGAGACTGTTTTAAATACCGTCAACTTTTAAATAGTACGTCTGGATTGCGATCGATGGCAGCTGCCGAGTGACTTGCCGCAATTCTTTCTACAACTTTAAATTGAATTGCTTTTACTTAAATTAAATTCACGTAGTATTAGATTATTGCTGTCATGTTTTGATTTTTGTTGTTCTTTTTTTCAAGCTATTTTACTTTAGTTAATTTAAAAAGTTTGTAGTTCTTTGCGTTGTACCATAGTTTTTTCCCCTGCTATCTCCGTGTAACCGTTTCCGAGAATTTTCTAGTGTTACAACCTCTCTCTTTCCTATCCTTCGCTATCTAGTTGTGTAACGAAACATATTTATTTGTTACAAAATGTATAAAAGTTATTTCAATTGTACTAAGACCAATATCAAATAAAATGCAATTAATATTTAAATGAAATAATCAATTCAGATTTACTCAGCATTATTGAGAGATTTCTTGGACCATTCACAACAACGCTTAAAAAAAAATTTAAAGCAACTATTCAATATTCTTTGACAGTTTATCGCTTTTCGTGATAATTTGCAAAAATATAAAAAAAAATATTCATAATTTTAAGAAAGCTACGTGACTAAAGACTGACTTGGAACTTAACTTCTCTGCTGATAACGAAAATACAGGTGCAGGTAAAAAACAAACCAAACCTAGCAAGACAGGTCTTCACTCTTCACTGTACACCCACATCCCTCCACAATTAGGTACAAAGCACTTTTAGACCTTCGCAAAACGTTAAATGAGAGTTTTCACTACACACATAAAAAAACTCAGCAACAGTCATCTACAGCAACTATCAATAGTACTTCTAATTGTTGCTGCGAGAGCAGACCTTGAATTAATAATTATGCAAATAAACCTCGTCAGTATGCGCAAACCACGATGTACGCAGAAAGCGTAAATAGTATAAGAGAGAGGAATTAAGCCTTCTAAGGGTGACGTCACAAAGATGGTCACCATCAGTGAAGTATAGGAGGCACTGGTAGTATCGAGAGCACCGCAGAGGCGATAGAAGTACGGAACCATCAAAAATTTAATAGAATGTCTACGAATGAATCATCCTGTAGATAACGGTTTATTTGGGGCCAGTGGGCTCAAAAATTTAACTTTTAAGACCCTAGAACCTGGTTAGGAGTTATGTAACGAGATAGCTACACGAGTGCTGCGGGTTGCATACGACACGGATTCAGATATTCAGATTTTTTTTTAACACACATCCTTCATTTTTTAAGTCTAAGTGTAACTCGTCACGTCTCCATGATTTCTCATTCTTTAGAAAAATCATTTATAACGATTGGTCGCGTTTGAGAATCGCAAAAGGAATGTATACCACTGAAATAATATAGGAGAAGATGTGCTTTAAATAAAATTCAACTGTTTTCTGAGAAACATGGCTCGAAATTCCACATGTTTAGAAATTTTCAATAGCCATTTGTTTAAAAAAACTGCTTTAAATATTTTTTCAAACTTTTCGAACGGATTTTGCTAATTGCACGGCACAAAATATGACATAAAATTCATTTCAGTGTATTGTTTTCCATCAAAAATTACACAAATGTAGTTTATTTGAAAGATCTCTAAAGCCGTTAATACGCACATTTCCAACAATGTGTAAACTCAATTTTCTACACAAGTTAAAATTCTAAAAATTACTTCCAATAAAGGTTTTTGAAAACTCAAAAATGTTCTGTGAAAAAGAGCTTCAAATTTTCCATTTACAATAGAGCCTAAGCGCCATTTTCTTAAAAACAAATCAAAATGTTTCATAGAATATTGACGAGGTTTTACGCCAAGGATGATAGAAAATTATCTAATATGACAGTTTCATTAAATTTAATTTATACCTTTATATAAGCAAAGGAAAAAGTAATTTTCAGTAATATCTTATGTAATGTACTCTTCTGCTGAGGGCCTGCTAGTTAAATAGAAATACGTTTAAAATAGAAACTAGAAAAATAATGGATAATTTCAGTACTACTGAACATCTTTGTTTCAGTTAACATTGTTACGAGCCTGTTAGCAATCGTGAATGCAGCCCATCTAACATTAGGAATGTTTCTGATTTTGGGGTCCAATGTGGTAAGTATTACTTGTTTTATATTCTATACACATAAAAATATAAATCATTTTCATTTTCACATACAATTTTTACTAATTTTTTACTTGTAGTAAACAAAGTGACCCAGGATTGTTAATATATAGAGAGTCTGGCGGATCTATACATCACATTAGAGTGGACATTCGTACATTTTTCTTAAATAAAAAACATATATAATATACAATATATGGGACTCCACGTCAAATCGCATAAATTTAAGCAAAATGTGGCCTTGATGTTCCACATTTTTAAACTTTTTTCTGTGAAGAGTATAAGCAAAAGTGTGAAACACGTCTTTTTCATTTTTACCGAAATATTATTTTTCGAGATTATATTAATTTACAAAATTTTCGAAAAAATGCTTGCATTGACAAAGTTAATTATTTTTAACTCGTGTTATAATTGTGACAGAAATATAATATTGTAACATTAAAGAACAAAAGATTCTCTTTCTTTTGATGTATGTATTGAATTTATTAATTTTTTTATAATTATTTTTTGACCTATTTGTTTTCATTTTTGTAATTTCTTCCAAAACTCATCAATTTAAAAACTCTTTAAATATACCACTGTAATCTCTCAAAAGTTCAACATAAGTCTATTAAGTTACAAAACGGAACACAGAGATGATTCTGAGAAATAGAAATGTCTTTTTACTGTTTTGCGTCTGCTAGAGCGTCACCCCTCAAGCACGTACTAATCAGCACCAGATGATTACCATTATTTACATTCAAATAGAACTAACACTTCATATCGTACTATGTGCCAGATACATATATATGGCCTACATAGCCGTTTAAATTCAAATTAAAAAGTGTCAAACTGATTCAATTTAATATTAAACGGATGGAATATTATACCAATAAGAGTATATGATACTGTTAGAAAAATTGTCATTACTTTTACATTACTTTACAGAGAATATCGTTAATTATCATTTTCAAGTTAAATGTTTCAATTTGCAAATAATTATTTTTGAAAACTCTCTCACGCTTTTATTATGTTCATTTCGAGAAATTTGTAAACGCTATTGTATTTGTTAGTTAAAGCACTTCAAATGTCTTCTAGTGAAGTTTATGGAAATTTGAATTTTCTGTGAACAAGGGCTTCAAATTTCGGATATACAGTAGTGCCTAAGCGTCATTTTCATAAAAACCGCTGTAAATTTTAGAAAGAAAATTGCAATTTAAGACGAGTTTTACTGTTTTTTAATATTCATAAAATATTTCCCTTTTTGAATTAGAAAACCGAAAAATTATGACAATTTCAAAAAAATGTACTTCAGGCGACGATAGGTGGCAGCTGGCAAGTCCGAATAGCTAGCCGAGACTAAAAGAAATAGAAAACTAATACGGGAAAGTGTGTGCCATTCTGTAGCCCCACTGGTTCGATCTATTTGTTTGCTAAGGCTATCAGTTTCATATTATTACTTTCCGGTATACATAGTTTAATATACGAAGTAATATACGCAGTATGGGGAAAGTTATGTAATGCTGCGGAAGGAGGCATAGATTCGATATTCACGGTTAACTCTGAATCATCGAAAATTTCAAGACTAGAATTTGTCGGGGTCTTCCTACAACTACAAAATTAAAGATAAAGATTTTTCATTGAAAGGGTTTTTTTGGTCCATAGTTTGTTCTTTCATTAAGGAAATTTTAATATGCAGAATAGTGTGTAATTATGTTATATGGGATAATGACATGATTAATAACAAAACAGTTAAAACGAGGCCAATTGAAAGTCTCAAAGATAAACATAGAAAGCGAAATGATATAGAATCAGAATAATAATTAAATTAAATATGACGGAATAGGTATAATATGTAGAGGCAAATGTTCGCAAAAAATGTAATTCATTATAAGTACACCAAGAATACTCAAGATATAAAAGTGTTGTGCAGTGACGCGAGTGCAAGAACGCATAGTGCGTAGTGCATCAAGAATTCAAGACGTACGCAACAAAATCTTGTCACATATACTCATATTGTTATTGTAGTATCGTTGCAATATTCATTTCAATTTAATATTCAGCGATCTATGGTGGGGAGTTGTGACATACCAGAATGTCACAGGAGTGTAATACAACGTAATGGATGCATCTAGAATGTTAAAATCCAAGAAACACGCGTAGCTTAGCAACGAACTATAAAGCATATGACTATAAAGCAGAAGCCATGATGGATGCTAGACGAGATTTGTATTGTAAAGATACGGCACGACCTGGTGTCATGAACATGAAATTGATTAGGGGAGGGCGTTGAAAATTGATATTTAACAAAATGTAACGAATTCTCACTCTTACAGAAGCGGCCAAGTAGTTCACATGGTATGAACATTATGAAATTGTAATTTTGCGATAATAGATTTATGTGGTGGGAAAACATTTATTTGGTGAATCCATAAGAGTGTGGGATAAGCAGTATTGTTTATTTGAGTTTTATGTGGGAAAATGTTAGTATTGGTTTAATAATAGTTACATTTGTGTCATGTATGAATTTTGATTTTAAAAAAATATTTAGACATCGGGTTCGTGGGTTTTCATGAGGTTAGTAGGAATTATCAATTATTTATTTTAAGGATATCGTAATCCGCATAAATTTCCACCCGAAGTCTAGTGAGGTAAAGTCGCGATACGATAATATTAGAGCAGGTGTAGGGATTTTCCGAATAGCGGACTGTATAACTGTCCGATGGCGTTCAAAGTTTATACGGACATTACGGCTTATAAATTACAGCACAGGGGGGCCAGGACATCCCCTTTAGGAGAAGACACTGACATCGTATCAATTGTGAAGACATTCCGTAAGCTTACGAACTTTATCGAAGCCGTACGGTTGAATAATGTTTAAAATCCATAGAATCACGAATTCATAACTAGCTCCAGACATGTTACTAGAATATTGCAATAAATTTTATTTGTTATTTGAAAAGAAAAGGATAATATTTCATTAAATTGCCATCAATTCAGTAAATTCCACAGAAGTTCCAAGAATCATGATTTATGTACAGTCACACGTCCACGTGCAACAGGTAAGGTGATGTATGTTGTACGTCGAACTCATGCAATAAAAATAGAGCTAGCCAAACTATGAGTAATTAGAGCAGTTGGTTTACAAGCATAGCAGGGAAAATTGTTATTTGAAGTATCATAAAAACGTTACATATGGTTACCCAGCTTGGGGAATGATAAAATAAGTTGAGTTAACGATAGTAGATAAATTAGAAAGGTTAAATTTTTACAAAATGGCCTGCCCTACGCGGGGCAGGTTCATTCAGTTTGGTACTGTTTTAGCACTAGTTTCCCGCAGCATTACATTAGTTTCTCTCTAGTGCGTGGGCAGTAGTGAGAAAGTAAAAATGTACACAGTAAGTGAAAACCATGCTAAGTGGCAAAAATAAAATTGCGAGATAATTAAGAAAACTATTTCTATAGCACGTGGGACTTGACTGATGCGCGGTATATTGGCGACAATTTGAACTCCTAAGAATGAGAATTTCAGGTAACGCATTTTGCATTGCATTGCACTGCACTGCACTGCACTGAATACTTACTCTGCTTCTCAGCACCACATGCAAATTTTCACATTCTGGCAAATAGGTCGGATTTCATGTATGTGCTCTACAATTGTAGTGGCACTAGAAGAGAAAAAGTTTCGATATGCCCGATTTCCCATCAGTCTTTTTTTTTCATTTCATTACGATCGTCTACGTGCGCGGTATAAATCTGAACTTCAATTCTGTTCTCCGTTTTTCATTTTTTTTATTTACATGTCACATATTTCGTTAAAAAGTAAATAGCAATACTACAAGGAAAATTAAATTATGACTAATGGTACAATTAATGATTACATCATTATCATATTTACATAATTACAAGTAATAGTTACAATTAATTAATAAATACAATTCATTAATAAATACAATTCATTTTGTGTTGAACCATTTACAGTGTCGCCTGATAGTTTGAAGAGCTTCATCCCCAAATACCGTGTACCCCGAAATTATCAAGTTAAAAAAGAGTTTTAAATACAATTGTATCTATTTGGCATTTTTGGAACGATGTCCTCTAAGCCTGTGGTTAAATTCCCGCTTGGCGTGTAAGAGAGGTATGTGGCGGACATAACGCAATCCGTCCGCAGCAACTAGCAAACTCTGTCTGCCTCAGCTTCTCTTCGTCGCACAGCTACAGAAACTGAGAAATTTTGAAGGCGAGCAATCTAACCCGGGATCGAACCACGGGAAGTTGTTGTGAATACATTTAAAGAAAATAAATTTTACTACGTAAGTAAACGGGGCCCCTTTTACAAACCCCGACTCCATTCTCTCTCCTGTGGGCACACCAATACGCATGGTGGAGTAAGGACCCTTTCACACGTCGCCTCAGCGGTGCGCTCCCGATAAGCGGTAGGACTCTTCCCACGCCGCCACCGCTGCGCACCACCGTTACACCGCAGACCGCCGTGGAGGGGGTGGGTTCTGCAGAACACCCTGCGGTGACGATTAAAGGGCCGCAACAGGTATAACGGCGAGACTGGCGGCGCAATACTACCATGAAAAGATGCGGGAAGAGGGAGGGTTCGGCGGGGGTAGGGTATGCCGACCCGGCGGCGACCACGAAAACCTGACGCGGCAGTTAAAACGTCGGGACCGAGTGCCCTAGTGATAGTACCTCCATTTAATCCAATGCTTTGTTAGCGGTGGCGCTGGTGGTGGCAAACGTCACAGCTGCGCTAACCCGCCGCCCGTGGGAAGAGCTTCATTTAAACCAATGCTTTGCTACCCGCTACCAGTGGAGCCGCGCGAAGGTCCTCTAAGGGCGGCGTGTGCGTGTGCGCAGCGGGAGCGCGGGCCGGCGTGCGCGCTGTGGAGGGTGTGGGCGCTGCTGGCGCTGGCCGCCGAGACGCTGCTGCTCTTCTCCGTGCTGGGGATGCTGCGCTCCGCCGGCGCGCTGCCCTGCGCCCTCCCGCTGCTGGGCCTCGTCGCCGCCGCCATCGGTGAGCGAAGCGCCTCTTTACACTTCTGGCTACTTGACAGCTCCAGGCTGACAGGGGGTTACGTTATCCAATCAGAGGCTTCAAATTAACATTATGTGGCTGCAGTATTGCCGATATTTATAAAGAAGAAACTTCTTGGGTTATGCATCGTGTGAGCGGTTCTGTGTCGTCGACTGTTTTGTGCTCTTAATGTGGTTTGTTTCTAGCTACTGTTGTGATCTGATGCAAAAAAGATCCCACGACCACGTATATGCTGCTCGAGTAAATGGCAACATCGTTCTGCCGCCACCCGAGCTGTCAAGTAGTCAGAAATATTATTTATACAATATATTGTGGGTTGGCTTGCAAAGTAAGAGGGGTGGATTTCAGAATAATGAGAAGCAACTAAATTATAACTTCAAAATCTAATTGTAATATAAATAAAAAATGGGTGTTCTTTGATATATCGCATTTTCATTTTGTTCTTAATGCTAAGTGATTCATAATGCCCTTTTTCTAGTTAAGGGATTTTTTCTTTTTTCATTCACACAATAATAGTACTTTATTTATTATTTGCACCGGCGAGCGTTATCCGGCGGCGGGATGCACACAAACGTCATGTCATTTTGCAATTGAAATCTTGTACTGCTATAAGATTAAGAACTTTATTGCATTATTTGCAACAATTATGTATTGTTGTAATACTACTTCTATACTGAGAAATTTTTCCAACTCGCAATTGTGTTCTGCCGAGGTTGGAATTCCAACTCGTTCTACACTTCACTCGCACTTCACATATCTGCTCCACCACTTGCCACTTGCCACCAGTTCAGTTCCGAACGCTTCAAAACTAAAGTTAAACAGCTGCAATTTTAGAAAACTCAGAGGTTTTAATGCTAATAAATGTAATGATCTAAAGGTTATACATTTTATGATATTTTGGGTAAAAAATTATATCTTTATTATTCTAGTAAAGACAACAGCCAAACAATTTAAAATTTTGGAATTTTAAAAGTTCACAGAATTGGGCGAAAAAAAACTGTGCAATATTTATTAGTGTGTATTCTTTATTCGAGAAAAAATAAAGAAACAATTGGTGACATTTTGAGAAACTTTGAAACATGTTCGTCGAGACTGTAAAGTAACAAAATTCAAAATTATTCGTTTTCAAACGCAAGATATACCACACTTATCTTGCAGACTCATCGCGGAATATAATATTATTGTTTAAAATATGAACGGTTTAGATGCTAGTGTTGTTCGCAGAGAGACGGACTGACGTTTTAACTTCAAATCAATGTTTCGATTTCCAAGAATCCTATAACCGTCATATGAGTAGGCAACCAAGAGTTGGGCAAAATAAACTCGCAAAAGATTTAATACAAAATATAAAATACTTTCGGGACGAAGCTATTTTAGATACCAATAAGCAATACACCATGAAGCATTTAAGATGAAAATGTAAATACTTTTGAAATACAAAATGAAAACAATAGTGATCAAGCTTCAAGACAATTTATTTTTCAAAACTTGGTTGTGGTTCTTACATTTGTATAAATTGGGACACATTTTTCTTCAACACTCTTAGTTTTTTTTCAAACATTGTATTACAATGTTATATTTCGTGTAATTGGGTACTGGACTAAGCTCAATTCATAAACAAATAATTTATGGTTTTAGGCGTCTTTCTTTGTGCAACGTTCATGCCGTAGAGAGAAGTTATTTAACGCTGCGCGAAAAAATGGAAACATTTTCGGAAGAACCCTCTTTTGCCGGACCCTGAGAAACGGAAAAGTAAATATATTCTCACGTTTGATAAGTTTAGAACACTCTCTAACACAGAGTATACCCAAAACCCAGGGTCTGTGATATCGAAATAGTATATTATATTATAGTGTATAATGATCTTTTTGGCACGAATAAGAATAGCCGATGAACGAAACGGTAGGGTTAATGGTATACTCTAAGGTGTGTTCGTTTGCATGCAATCCTTCTGCGACACTCTTGCTTTTAACATCTATATCTCTACTCTGTCCATATATCTGTTGGCTGAGGGCAAACTGAGTATGAGGTGTGTAAGTAAAGAACTAGATTAATTTCCTAGAGCAACTAGGTCAAAGCAACGAAAATAGGGACGAAAAATCACGATCTAAAATGCAAATATGGTCGGGGGTCTGTGTGGTAGTGGTCATAGTGTCTGGTGGTGGTCCGAGAATGCGAAGGCGCTCTTCACTGTAAAGACAAAAGAGAAGCGGTCGGCGTTGTGATTGAGAGGTTTTAGCGCATATAGCAAGCGGAAGAGGGGGAGGGGAACACACATAAAATGACAGCCAATCAGTAGAGAATAGGAGACAACTTGTTTTCGAGAAAGTACAAGCCATTCTCTTCCTCATTAAGCCTAAATGATGCCTTGAGCCTACAATTGAAATCGCCTGTTTTCTCGCCCAAGATACCTCCTTTCATCTCCTAGTTGGGGAAAAGGCGGCGTAGGCGAAATTTGCGGTGGTCAGACGGAAGACGGGGCCTGAATGGTCGAGGAGTCCTCTCTGGTCGCTTTGGTTGTATTCGCGGCAGATTTAAGGAATATACAGAACTTTTCCCTGTAGTCAGAGGGAATATTTAATAGTTTTGTTTTGTTTAGTGACGAGTTTCGCCATCGTTATATTGAAACACGATCACCTATTGAGCGGATTCCTTGCCCAACAAGACTGGGTGATAAAGCAACAAGTTTGTAGGGGTCTGGTCTACTGTATATTAAGGAAAAGAGTACTTCAACTGCTGTTGAAAGAAAGACTAACATTTGTCTCCAGACGTTAGGTGAAGTTTGATACAATTGCACAGACAATGTTAATTGAATAAAAGCAAAAACGAACAAATAAAAATTGTGAATGTGAGTTTAACAAATGTGCCATTATTATTTAACAGAACTAAATTATGTACAAAAATGCATAATATACACTTAAGAAAACTTTTTTTTACATCGAAAAGCTGTCTGACTTTCGATTTGTTTTTTTAATCGCCAAATGACAAAAAAATCCCTAGTCAATATCCATATGAACATGGGGTAATGTCTATTATTGTAGTTACGAACAGTGTACATGTATCTTCTCTTCTATGATATCTCTTAATATAATTTATGATTTTGCAGCTCTGTAAAACCGGTTCACACGGATGGATGGAAAATTCATCAAAAATTTTCAGAAAAAAATTTATTAGCAACATATTACCATTTGAATTGTCGCAATGGTATACGACTATCGAACAACGACTAATTGGCCTCTGCAGCCTTTAGACTGTGAGATCTCAGTTTCGATTCGTGACAGCGCGAGTTTTCGGATCATATATTACATATTAGGTCGAATTTGCAGCTCATAGAGGATAATTCTTCGGCCAATCGTTGGTTTATGCAGTTTTTTTTCAATCATATCAAGGGGCGAATAGCCTAACAAGACGAGCCTCAGGACCGAGTGCAAACACTACTTCTACATCCCACACAAACACCTGTACCATGGGTGGCGTTTCCGGGCGTTATCTCCTCGTTCAAGCTCGAAAGGAAAACGCCCTCTGTCCTTGCAACAAACATTTACACATTCAGGACTAGTTTCGGGTGCCAGTCGCTAATCAAATAATCACATTTTATTAAGTCTACTAGTTTCACAGATTCTTTTTAATGTAGTATATGAAGTATTAAAATATTATTTGTAAAACTTACACTAATGTTTGTGACAAAATTTTTTACATGGAAGTAAGGTAAAGGGTGTTACACTTTCTGAGACAAAAGAGAAAACGAAATATAAACGGGTAGAACACATTCGGTAACATCATAATTATACGAGTTCGATATTTAGAGACCTGACGAAATAGAAGTAGTGAAATATAATTGTGGGATTCTGCATGCTAGAGACCAGTGCCTTGTGCTTAGGTTGCACGGTGTACAACACCGCTAATAATCGACAATACTTATACGGACATTAGTATATACTTTTTTCCTTGTATTTTAAAATTCAAAATAATGCTACCAATGATGAGATAGTATGAAAATCATTCTTCAAAGAACAAAATGCCAATCAGTGTCTCTGCGGCGTCTGGTGCTCTTCTGTACTGGTGTCCCAGTCATTTAGATTGCAGTAAAGCGCTTTATGAGAGCAGCGTTGCCTCTTTCTGCCACTAAAACTTCTCTAACGCAACAGCACTCGTGTTTGGAATACTCGCATTGGACACAATATGTTCCAGCTAGTTCAGCACCTTTTCAACATCCATAAATACTTGATTTTATTGCATGAAGCTTTGCCATGTAGTGGTTTTTGCATACAATCATGAGTAGGGTCCAGATTTTTATGACTTGTTATATTTTCCTTTGTATTACGGAAAATATGAAGTATGCAATGATTTAATCTAGTAAAATTACAAATTATGCAATTTTCATTATAAAGTCTTTTTTTGGCGTTTTTTAACTTCCCTTTGGTCATTTTAACGTATACTTTTTCATTATATGATGATATTTTTTGCCAATACGAAATTTATTGTACTTTTTGTATATTTTTTATGCTTTTGGATTCCATTGTTTGCATACTTGTGCTGGCATTCAAAAAGATTTTTCACCATCTTACCTATCTGTAATCTAATTTCTGACAACTGTTGCATATTAATTGTCATTTCTTCTTTCTGCGAACAGGATCACGCGTGTCAGCCAACTTCAGGACCTTTTTTTTTAATTGGGACCCAGCATTTAGACGATCGATTTTTATTTCCCCACGACTGGTTACACTGGGGGTATGGGAAGATGAAATGGTAATAATATTAGGGGTGGAAAGGACGAAACCATCAAAAATACAGCAAAAATCCAGGAGCAAATTGTAGAAAGGATTTTAAAGTATTTTACGGGATGTGATGTAGATCAATTGTAAGTATAAAAAGTTGGTGAATTGTTTTGTTACAGAAATATGATAGATTGTCGTACCAGCATGTTTCTAACTTTCGTTTATGTAGCATTATTAAGTCGAATATAAGGTGGGGATTGGTGGGTAAGAGATAATAATTAGGAGGAGATGAATGTAAGCAAATCTATAGGCAATCTTAATTCTATGGTGTATGAGTGAGAGTAATTGTATAATTTGGATTTGCAAACTTTGGGAAGGGGGGGGCGAAAAAAAAAATCTTGAAGTTTCTTGTGGAGCGCAGATACATCGTTTATTTTAACTACTTATTTTTTTGACACACTGCACAATCACATTGCACTCCCAAGGTTAAGTAATCAATGACATTCCTAAGCCAAACAATGTGCAGTTTCATAATGCAATTTTTGTAAGGCGGTGCTCAGATCGAGAACCAGCAGCGCCGGGAATTTTCAGAATTCTAAGTATACTGACACAGGGGCCCGGCCTCGCCGTCTGTTCTCAGAGATACAATACTGACGGCACGTGCGTGCGGCCGTCAACGGCGCAATTGCAACATACGCACTTTAAGATTTAATCATAAGAAAGATTCTCCATAATTCTATCTTGAATGCATGCATAATCCTATTATTTAATTTATTAATTAATTAAAATTCTTCACGTTGATCAAATCTCACGTGCATTGCCCTCTGCCATTGCAATGCCATTGGCGGAAATCACGACAGGCACGAGTGCCAACTGGGTAGAACCGGGCAACGCTCTCCGCGCAGTCAGTCGCACGATGAGTGCCTTTCGGAGCAGGCCTATGTTGCTTTGCTAACTGGTAATTGCACTATGCGAAGTTTTATAAGTAATATTAATGTTTCAAACTGTCAGCGTAATTTATTTCGTGCAAATGCAATTATACGCTTCTGAGCAACTTAATGTATTTAATGCATTTCGTGTACACTGACAGTGTAATTTGTTTCAAAATAGATACATTTTTGCTTGTTAGTGGTTATCTAAGAACTCGCACGAGTCAAATAGTGTGCAGAGAAGTCTGAACTTCAATGGGACGCGGGAGAGAAATATACAAATCTGAACGTTACGTTTACTGTTGAACAAAATACAGCTCTTTCCATATTACCCCGAAGAGCTGATCTAGAGAGAGAAGTTCGAGCATGATTATCGCCCGCCGGCTCGCACACACTTCATTTTTCCTAAATCTTTCTGGCTTGGTTTTGTACCCTCCACAACGATGTCTATCCTGTCCGGGGACGCATTCCGTGGACGGTCTAAACCTTTGATTTTACTCCTGTTCAACGACCCTCTATCTTAAACCCACATGACAGTATGATCTTCAACATGACACAATACAGACTCTGCACGTACTACGCGACACTGCCTTCGGCTATCCTTTGCTCCCGCATTGGTCCACTCACTTTTCTATGTTCCCTCGCAACCGTGACAGGGTCCGTTCTCCACGCCGTGGATGATACGCACCGGTTCGGATATCTTTCAGACTGTTAGGTATTAGTCGAATATAGTCATTTAGTAGGGACACCGGATTTTTGCTTTCACTTCTGCCCATGGGCTATTGGCGTTCCTCAGCTTAACCGGTGGTATCACTTTTAGCGGTAGTATGGTTGGATGAGCTTAAGATGAATTGAAGCTGAATTGACGCGTCTGAGTTTGCTCCTGATGTAGGCGCCGTGATTTACTTCGCGCAACATTTCTTGAAACCGATAACTTTCTTCCCCTCTGGCAAATAAAACAGTTTACGAGGGCAACAAAGCTTGCAGCGAACGCCCACTGAATAATTGAGTTCGATAGATCGCGATAGGTGAACAATACGGAAGTAATATAATACCATTCGTGATTGCAAACGGGCGGAATGAAACCAATTATAGATGGTCATAGTATGAGTTTTGAAAGAGAAATTTCTGTCGTTTTTTCTTCTCGCAAAATATTCTAAAACAAATGCCGAGCAATAAAGATCTATCACAGACGATATAAATTTTGACAAAGTTAGAACGCAAATAATATAGCGTTATTGAGACGTTGCGAAGGATGACTGATTCTCCCAGACATGGCATTGGCTTCAATAAATTAGTGGCTATTCGGTAATATAGCCTCCACTTCTTACCCGCATTTCTTCAATACATCGTTCGAGAAAAGTTGCGGCAGTAATATAACGGCGCCTTACAATAGTAGCCAAAGTCGCCTGGAAGTGAATATAAATCGGTAAAAAGAATATAAGGGATTTGAAACGTCACATAGGACAACTCTATGTACGAAAGTAGTTTGGTCTCGTTAAGCGGAGATAGAGGAAGTGTATAAGTTAGAGTTATGAGATGTGTTAGACATTCTTTTTTTCTAAAACTGATAGCTATCAAACTTGAAGGTTTTCTTGCCAAAACTCGTGTAATGTAAGATATATTTACATTTCCAAATAACTGGTCACGGTTTTCAATTAATAGCCATGGAATAATCTCAGAATAGGTGAGTCATAGTTTTCATTTTTACCGGTTATTATATTACTCTGTCACAATATAAAATATTATTACTATAAATTACAACATAACAATATTATTAATATAAAATTATATCATATAAAAATTACAATATTACTATAAAACTACTATTACTAAAAAACAAAGAGTTAAACACATAGTCCGTTTACCTGTGGAAATGTGAGGGAGAAAATGAGACGGAGAGGTATTCTGTATGGTGCGACGAGATCTCATTTCTCTTGCTCGATCAGCAAGTCCACGCATCGGGGAAAATCAGCAAGGCAGGAGAAACTGGAGATGTGCGAATTAGACGTAGTGGTAATAAGCACCGTCAAACCAGGTCAACTCGGTCAACTACAATCTCTTCGCTACGCATTGCAGGAAATACAGCAAAATAGACACTCTCAATGGGAAGTATGAAGAGATAAAAAGACTTAGACTTCCTAAGTAAACCAATATGATAGTGATTGAGGAATCGAATACTGATATAGTGATTAAAGAAGAAATGAAGAACAAAATGGAAAAAGTGAAATAGTGTAATTCACAAAGTCATAGAACTAGAACACAACTTTTGGACAAAATTTAGCAATAAGTGGGGTTAAACTTGGACAGAATATTGTGGAAAAACACTGTCGATTTTTTCAGTAAGGTTTTGTGGGAAAAATTAATGAGAGCGTAAAGATAGAGTTTACGGAGTAAACAACACGAATGTCAAAACTAAAGTAATAGTCAATCAAACTAAAAAATTAGAGACAAAATCCTAGAACTGCAAAAGAATAGAAAATGCAAAACAAGGCTTATTGAAAATGGGGATGATCACTTTGTATATCAATGAGAAATTTAACGTCATATAAAACATTTATCTATGGAAAGCCAAAGAAGGCCAGAGAAAAATTACAATTTAGCTTGGGTTAAATGGTAAAGTATTAATAATAGAAAAATGAGGGAAGTAATGTGATTAGAATAAGGTGTGAGAAGATATTGGACAAATTAATATAAACAGAAAGATAAAGGTAAGATTAGAAAACAAAAACAAATATGTGATATTTCGCTTTATTAATAATTTAGAGATTCAAGAAACTAACAGTTTATAACATTAAGCATTTTAATCACATATATATAATGCAAAAGGAAGAACTTTAATGTAATTCATTTAAACATTAAGAGATCAATGTAGTAAGCATTGGATGAATGAGTAAAAATAAGAGATAGTTCCAAACAATATGGATTTTGGATTGGTCGTTGAGATGAAATTAGTGTCAAAAAGGAATGACGACGTTTTAAGAATATAATTTTGCAACGATTTTAACTAGATACATAAAAGGAGAAGAGATAGGAGGAGGGGCATACATAAAAACAAGAGAAGAGATCGGCAGGAGGAGGATAATACATTTGTACAGAAGAAATATACACATCTTGAACTGTGGATTTAGGTGGTTATAGTTTGAGGTATTAGGCAGGTCATCGAAATAAATAATAAAATGCAATTAAGCATATTTTGCAGTCTACTAGCCCACCTAAAAAAGCAAAATTCTTTATATTAAGAACTAATGAAATTTTTAAAAGCAGATAAAATATGAAAAAAATAATGAAGATTGTAACATAAACATCAGCTAGTGACGAAAAAACAACGATTGAATTACATAGAAAGTTAGGTGCATTGTATCAAAAAAAAGATTACGAGAGTTGAAAATAAAAATTATAAAGTAGTGACTCATGTATCGATATATAGGCTGTTGGTGAATCGCCTAAGACATAATCATTTTACTTAGAAAGCAAGATAACAATATGTATTTATTGGAATTCTCATGTAATTTCAGATACTGAGACAATTTCTTTTTGAAATCGCAACAAAATATGGAATTTATAAACAAAGTAAACTACAAAAGACTAATGAATTAATGAAATTTAATCTTCAAAACTTACAGCTAATGAAATTGTACAAAGTAATAAACAATTTATATGATAAGCGTTAGTATCTAAAGATTAAAATAGTAGAAGAAGGCAATATTTAACCTGGTAAACTCAATTCAATGAACTGATACAAACAAGAGATAATGTCTTAAGAAATGAAAAGGACTCAAGTCAAAAATAAAGAATTAAAATATCAATAAGAATAATAAAAAATCAGAAATGACATTACAAAAAAATCAAGGCAGCAAAAGAAGAATATTAACAAACTATTATGAACAGCAGAAACGACATGAAAAACACTTGGAAACAATAAATAAACTACTGGCGTAACCAGAGAAAAAAATCTTTAGATGAAGTCATAATAAGAAATTAGGGATGTACATTGAATCGAACAAATAGTAGAAAGATTTGATATCACTTATCAACAACGAACTGAAGACAATGTCATAAATGTAACCACAGTCCCTGCAAAAACGTATAACAAAGTAACATCTTTTTACTTGCCTGAAATTAAACATTAGAGGAAACTAGTTCTTTAATTAAAGGGATGGATGTAATAAGCTGTCAGGAATTGACAAATAGCTATAAGAGATATAAAAGAACAGCAACTAATAACAAGTTATAAACGAAATTATCATTTAAGCATTAATTGAGGGATTTTCCAGATGAGATTAAAATATCCATTATCAGACAAATAAATAAA
Organism: Gryllus bimaculatus; assembly: GCA_017312745.1. Taxonomy (NCBI): domain Eukaryota; kingdom Metazoa; phylum Arthropoda; class Insecta; order Orthoptera; family Gryllidae; genus Gryllus; species Gryllus bimaculatus. Next base: position 5,010,128 of record BOPP01000089.1, read on the forward strand.
GGAATACAGTCTTTCATCTATGAAAACTATAGGGCGAATTTTGCCATGAAACATAATAGTAAATATTTGAAAATTACATATCGAAAGACTGACAACTACCTGGAAAAATATTAAAATAGTAGTTAAAATCATTTGCTATAAAAAAAACAAAAAAAAGCACAACGATTATTGGAAAATCTAGGAGCAGTATTCAAATGAAACAATTACACAAGGTTGCATGGTTGGATAGCATTGAGCATCGACTTGTCAAAAGCTAGTACGATGTTAATAAGCATGAGAGATTTAGATGCACTGGAAAGTTGTAGGGGTTAGAGGCAAGTTTTTCAGTTAATCTTAAAAAACTAACTACGAAGGAAGATATTTAGGGTAAATAGATAGACATATAGTGAATAAACTGTGAAAGGGGAATTACCACAAGGAGTTCCTAGGCCACTTATTATTTCCGTAATTGTATAAAAAATGATAAACTAAAGATATATTTTAATGTTTCAATAAGAATATCAGAGATTCTTCTATTATATCGATAACAGTTCTGGCTAGAATTACGGCTAGAGTTGGTTCTCTTTGTTAAAAATGTAGTAAGGGAACTGGATGATATATGAGATTCTGATATTCAGATTTCACTATAACAAGTTTATGGACCTCCTACTACTATAAAGAAGAATTTTGGCTCCACATATAGTAGTATGAGGTAAGTATTAAACTATTCGGAGAATTATACTTTGGAGATATGATATATGTTATATATAAAATCGGATTGACCGTACAGTATTGAAGTCAAAATAGTTATTCGAAATTTATCAACTTTAGTCATAGTATCTGTCTACATCAGACTAGACGTATTATGATCTTGATCAATACAACTTAGATACATCTAATATCCGAGTCTAGCTGAGCGTTATCTTAATGGACAAAGAATAGTAAATAGATTTTTATAGATCAATCTAGAGCAACACCACGCATAAGAGTAATGAATTCCGTCTTAACTAATTTCGTGATCTCACAATACTAATTATTTATTAGTTTATATCTATCGGCAGCTCATCTGAGATACATACAAACCAATATATTAAAACTCGGAACATTTTCAAGATATTATCTACAAACTAGATACATCTACTCATAACCCTAAGAAGTAATATCGTAGACAACTCAAGACCAATCAGTCTTAGTATAAGTCGATTTACTCCACACATTGATACGATTTCTATAAATCCAGAATTCATTTTCTATACATAAATCTGGAATTCATTCTACCACAGCAATACTTATGATTTAGCAATTAATCGTCTGGATCAGATTATAACTAGCCTCACGATACATTCATTAAAAATTAAATAAACAATTTGCCTTTCTAATAATCAAGATTTATTTTCACATTATAATAAGTATCTGCTTTTCTCGCGCATCTTTTATCAGGACAATAGACAGTCGTACGATCATACACAATGCCCTCTCTGACAAGTGAACATATAAAAATAATTTCAAAGATTTACGTTACTAGTGTAGAGGGATGAACCGGAGCAGTCTAGCTTGCAATTATATTTATGCCTATATTAAGTACCACAAGCAGTGAAGCAAGGAACATGTAATTATCTACTGTATATATCCAAAGTCATATTTAAACATCAAGTTCATATACAATGCTATTTAATACATGTCTTAATTTTATTTTCTTAGGTGGTGTGGTATCACTATAATGCGTATTAGTTCGAATATTATGAGTTTTTTAGAGCTGTGTGATACTCATAATCTCCTAGAAAATGTCCTGACTAATGATATGTGGTCAGTTATTACTGCACCTCTGGGAGGGATATTAAGTGATCGTTTGAATGTGTAATGTTTTGAACAGAGATGCGCAGAGTATTTAGGAATCACGCCTGTTGTGTAGAGGTAGAATTGGATTAGGTTTTCCACGTAAGGATAAGCCATTGTTCCTAATGGCGCGCTAGATCTCATGAAGTGGTTGAACCTTGTTTTTCCCCGTGTGCTGTCTTGAGAGTATTATAGAATAACAACAGCAAATGTTGATAAACATATGCTTTATCACATCATACATTGTTACAATTTGGCTTGCTTAAAACTCAACCTATTAGCCTACATAAGAAAAAAATGGTATATTTGTTGTACACACATTCTCTTACTCGGGTATTGGGTCTAGATATGAACTTGATTCTGTCTTTCTTTGTTACGGAAACTGGGCATCAATAATTCTTCATTATGTTATAATTCACGTAAGGAGTCGATTCGTCTTCAAAAGAAAGGGAACTGGGCTGTATGGTAAGATCGACCCGGACTACTATATCTTCTATGCACATGCCTTCGCAAGATAACAACACTTAGATATTTGAAATATATATTTTTACTTCATAGTATTCTCTCTGATATATATAAAAATATCTGGATGAATAGTTTGATATCTATAAAATTATATTGCTCAGCATATTTCTAATTCTTTCACTTCGACATACCAACAGTTTTTTTCTCTTCTGACGCCTAGAATTCATTCATCTATTAGTTTGTCACAAATTATCCATCTCGATTTGGAATTGGTTTTTAGAATATCAACTAATATAGTCAGATATGAGCGTGTATATACTTTAAAATACGAATTATTAAAAATAAACTATTTATTCCACTTCGGTATATTGGTAAGCAGGGTTGCGGTCACAAATTATCAGCGGTAGTCTAATCAAAGAGCCAGACAGCTAGCCTCTCTGCGGGCTGATACCTTGACTCGCCACTTGCAAGAACAAGAATTTTCAATAAAAAAAAGGCGCAGTGTGAGAGACCTCTCAATGCTCGATTTTTTAGAGTCGGAATAGAGGGGCGGATGACAGAAGTGAATAGAGACCCAGCACCGTGTGGTTTATACGTGATGCTATTATATCGCTTTTTTCAGCTGGTAACTTTGCGTTGCGAAAATAGCATTATTTAACGTAGAATGTGATAAAAAATAGTTTCCATCGTTATATCAGATATTTGGCAATAAAATTCTAACATTTACTATATTTGTGGTTATATCTGGGGTCCTTTCATATTATTGGCATAGATAAAGTAGCGAGTAAAGCAAAACATTCTCGAGACTGAAGGAATGTATAAGCTAGATCTGTATTTCTTACGTACGTCAGACTATTTTTGTTTACACTGATGTGGGAATAAGGAGTAGGTATATTTTAATGTGATTGCTATTGAATCTGCGTCAATAAAACATTAAGTATCGGATGGAAATCGTTGGACAGAAGTCAGCGATCGTCATGATAATTTAATATTAGGAATTTGGTATATGCAAGTGGTAGCTTCATACAAACATATGTCACACCAGTTGATGTTAGTAGAAATTAAGTCTAGAACAGACAAAAGTAAATGAGCGTTCAGATTTAGTGAAACAAACAAATAACTCCAGGTCTATCTTTAAGTTTTGAGTTGTCCTGACACTCGACAAACTAGCGTATTCGCTGCTTGCACGGGTCCTTAATATCGTAATTTTTTTTGAAAAATGTATAAATTATTGCACGCCTCTATGGGTACAACTCATTTTACTCTCTCTGCATGAACGTCTCAGTTAATTGATTTTTGTATGTCACAGAGAAATGAATCGTAGTCTTCTTACTCTCAGCTACTCGGTAAGGTGCAGCCTTTTATCCAGACTGTCAACATCCGTATTTTTACTATGCAATATGACAACTGTTAACTTGAGTATTAAAGAGATTGGAGAACCTCTTGAAGTTTTATCTAAAACTCTTGATTGTTCAATTATGAGCTTATATAATATATCTCTGTATTCTAATCACAATACTCACACAAAGATATAAATAAGCACGGATCAGATCGACACGACTTTCCTGGCATTTCCAAGGGTTTATGCCATGTTTGCATGTTTTACCCTTACAACCATTTGTCCTGGCAAAAAGCATTTCTGGTTTGGGAAGGGTTTGGTAATGTCAGAATGTTTTTGGGGTTATTTCTTCCTGGCGCATGAGCATTATATGTTGCTCTGGGGGCTTGACTTGTTTTGACATCATAGAGAACAATATGTTAAGCACTGTGCGTGCGGGATTAGGCTGGCTGGTGTCACATCTTTCACGCCCGTGTCATGTGACTTAGGGTCACTTATGGAGAGCATCTACAAGACGCCCGTCTTCGTAATTAAATACATTTCTTTTGATAAGAATCTAACGTGCTCATTTCTAGCGTTTATTTTCTCACTTATTAACCTAGAATAACCAAGTTAATTTTTGTAAAAGTGCTTTACATCTGGGGAAAAAAGTGGGCCGTGTTTAATTTCTTCTATGACAATAATAAGTATTTAGATACACTAAGAGTAAAAGTCATCATGGGAACGTGGCTGAATGCTTCCAGGTTCGTAGACTCATGGTAATGCTAGAATTCAAAAGGTTGTTGGCAACCTTAGCTTATGACAGTTTCCATCTCGCAGTGATAATTTTAATCAGGCGTTGGATAAGTTTTCTTGGTGAATGGAAGCTCATTCGTCAGGAAGTTGTCGACTGAGCGCGAGGTTCGATGTAGTCGGTGGAGCTGTTACGGAAAGTACAGCGTTTTCAAACGATAAAGGGGTGTTCGATAGGATTCAAATAGGACTACTGTGCTGGCAGTCATTTCAGGGGCTGGTTAGTGTCACCATCAGACCGTGCAGTTGGAAAGGTGTCATCGAGTGCAAGATGCAATGCATTCAAGAATAATCCTTTCAACAGTGGGACAAGGTTAACAGCAACGTAGCAATGCAATGATAGTGCCAGACACAGACAAGGGGAGCAAGCCCTCCTGAAGAACAGACTACACATACACATTTGATCTGCCGGATACGTTTGATCACATAGTGGTATTTTTATTTGTGAACAATGGGTGATTTCATTATGGAATTAGAACGTTTTATATACGTTTAATGTTACATAAATAAATTAAAATAAGATTGTAAATCTTATGTAACTGTGTGTTTTTGCACTAACCTTTCTTCTTACTTCATTAATAGGCAAACCTATGTCTGCAAAACAATCATCTATGATAAACGAAAATGTAGGACATTCTGCAGTATTAACTGTGTAAAGAGTATCTTTGCGTTTACTTCCATCTCCGTTTATTTTTAGTTTCCTTTAGGGTATATTTTTGTTTCTTAATGTTTTAGTTAATTGTAAACAGTTCTTCTATATAACATTACAATTTACCGGAGTATACAGAGAAGTTAAATTGGACGTAGTTACCAATATCAGAATCCGGGGATATGGCATATTCACAAAGCGGAGAGATGTCAAAACGATGGATGGTACGATAACAAATACCAAAAAGAAGTCCGTACATGGTATGCAGCGTAGTATCATATCTCGCACTCTTGGCTTCACATTAAGGCGGGACGAAGGAATGCTTTATATGCTGGCCGCGTTTTATACCCGTCAGGAGTTGATAGGGCTCGGCCACTAGCCTGGCGTACGACGATGAATGCACTCGGTCGCTGCGACCGAGACGTGAAAGGTTCGGTGAGTCCGACTCAGCGGACTTCGTGAGCGGTGCCCGCTTTTCTTGGGGCGGCGGCTCGCACTTGGAGGCCGGTGACGGCTCTGTCCAAGAGGGCGTGGTTCTACTCATGTGATAATAATGTTAGCCTCAATTCATTATAACAAGATATGTTACGTTTCATTCATGTAATATATCGGTTCGAATTTTCGGCATTTTCTTTGCGTTCATTCGAGCTCTAAATCTGTGAGTGTAGTGGTAGGGTGAGAATTAAGCTGCTGGTTGGTGTAGCCATTAGACTCTTTCAGGAGAATGAGGTTTTATTTTGGCAGCTTTAGATCGCTTCTCTACGGCTTGGTTCGAGTACCACGGCCATGAGGAAGTAAAGGAAAATGTAAATAGAGGTAGGTGAGGGTAACAGTAGGAGCACTGTCAGGAGGAAAGGGAAAAAAGTTGAAACGATCTCCGAAATTACTAGCTTGAGGTTGAAACAAAAAGGATCGAGATGGCAACTAGCAAGTAATATTATAATAAGTGGGAAAGCGATTTACTTTAATAAGTGGAGAGACATTGTATGTTAGAAATCTAACTACTCCTCGAACATATCCCTCCT
>BOPP01000089.1:5022940-5067752 GCA_017312745.1 Gryllus bimaculatus
TGTGCTGTCTTGAGATTACTAGAATCAACAACAGCAATGTTGATAAACCATGCTTTCTTGTTACATACATCCCAGAGCACCACATCAGGTGTATTGTGATGAACTGTTCGGTCGATCAGAACGCTGTGGTCCAGATGAAGGTTATATTTACTGATTTCGAGAACATTATGATAACTGTATTCATAAAATCGTGTGTCAAAATATGCGATAATCCCACAGTTTTTTGCCAATTTGCTATGTATTATAATTATAGCAAAATTGTTCTACTAAAGAATTATTAAAAATAAACTAATATTATTACTATAGTAGCAGTCGGCCGGTAGTAGCACTGCTTCCCTCGTTCTCGAAGTCATCGTTGAGAATATTACTCAGTAGATACGCGACCTATGTTCGTATGTACACGATAAATTAATATCAGTATTAAAAGTCATTAGTACACAATAATTATGGGTCTTTTGATGTAAACAAAAACAATCACCTAGTCAACACTGTTGGTCAGGTGTTTTTAACTTTTTTCGTCAAATGATCAGTTTTAAGTCAGATTATTTTTGTTCAATGGTACAAAACATACATTCAAAGTTAGAAATTAAGTAAACAAAATATGGCATACCTACGAACATGATCTAAAATTATACGTCTTTACGAAAACTGATATTCTTTCTTCGTAAGTAATATGTAGCCAATACTCTACGTATGTACAAATCACATCCCAACTAGGCTATACTAACTGTTTGAAATTTGTTCAACTTGCTGCTCTGTTCCAACCCAGCTTAATGCATTCTCCTCCTTCTGCATTTCCAGGGTTATGCATGTTTGCATGTTTTCCTTACACCATCTTGTCCTCGGAAGACCAGCATTTCTTCGTTTGGAAGGTTGGTAATTCAGAAATGTTTTGGGTATTCTTCCTGGCGCTATGAGCAATACTGTTGCTTCCGGGGGCCTTGACTTTTGTTGACCACATAGAGAACAAATATAGTTAGCACTGTGCTGCGGATTAGGGCTGGCCTGGTGTCAACATCTTTCACGCCCGTGTCATGTGACTTAGGGTCAGCTAGGAGGCATCTACAAGAACGCCCGTCTCGTATTAAATAATTTATTTTGATAAGAATCTAACGTGCTTCATTCTAGCGTTATTTTCTCACTATTAACCCTAGAATAACCAAGTTATTTTTGTAAACGTGCTTTACATTCATGGGAAAAAGTGGCCGTGTTTAATTTCTTCTTATGACAATAATAATGTAATTAGATACACTAAGAGATCAAAAGTATCAGGACACGTGGCTGAAAATGACTTACCAGTTCGTAGAGCCCTCCATCGGTAATGCTAGAATTCCAAAAGGTGTTGGCCCACCCTTAGCCTTGATGACAGTTTCCACTCTCGCAGGGATACTTTTAATCAGGCGTTGGAAAGTTTCTTGGTGAATGGTAGCTCATTCGTCACGGAGTGTCGCACTGAGGAGAGGTATCGATGTAGGTCGGTGAAGCCTGTCACGAAGTCAGCGTTTCAAAACATCAAAGGGTGTTCGATAGGATTCAAATCAGGACTCTGTGCTGGCCAGTCCATTTCAGGGATGTTATTGTCCACCTCAGACCGTGCAGTTGGAACAGGTGCTCAATCGAGTTGAAAGATGCAATCGCCATTCCCGAATAACTCTTCAACAGTGGGAAGCAAGGTTAACAGCAACGTAGGCCAATGCCATGATAGTGCCAGACAAGACAAGGGGAGCAAGCCCCCTCCATGAAGAACACGATCACACCATAACACACCTTTGTACGTGCCCGGATACGTTTGATCACATAGTGTATATTTATTTTGTGAACATGGGTGATTTATTATGGAATTAGAACGATTTTATTACGTTTACATTGTTACATAACAATATAATTAAAATAAGATTTGTATAATCTTATGGTACCTGTGTTGTTTTGCACCTGACCTTTCTTTCTTACTTCATTATTAGGCAAACTACTAGTCTGCAAAACAATCATCTATGATAAACCGAAAATGTAGGAATCATTCCTGCAAGTACCAACTGTGTAAAATGACGTACTCTGTTAGCTGTTTACTTCCTCTCAGTTTATTTTTAGTTTCCGTTATCGTGGCTATAATCATTTTGTTTCTTATGTTATTAGTTAATTTTGTAAAACAGTTCTTATATAACAATTACAATTTCCGAGTATACAGAGAAAGCCATTAACATTGCGTAGTTACCAAATATCCAGGAGATTTACCGGGGACTTGGCATATTCACCAAAAGCCGGAGAGATGTCCAAACACGATGCAGTGGTCACGATACAAATACCCAAAAAGAAGTCCGTAACACTGGCTGGCAGCGTAGTCATTCAATTCTCGCACTCTCTTGGCTCACATTAAGGCGGGACGACTAGAACTGCCTTTATCACTTGCTGCGCGCCGTTTTATACCCGTCAGGGCTGAAGGCTCGCCGACTAGCCTGGCCGTACGACCGATGATGCACTCGGTCGCGCCGACCGAGACGTGAAGGTTCCGCTGAGCCCGACCTCAGCGACCTCTCGTGAGCGGTGCCCGTCTTTTCTTGGGGCGCCGCCGCCTCGCAGCTGAGCCCCGGTGACGGCTCTGTCAAGAGGGCGTGGGCTTCTACTACATCTTGATAATTATGTTAAGCTCAATTCCATTATTACCAAGATAATAGATTTTACGTGTCTCATCATGTAATATATCCCGTTCCCGAATTCTTCGCCAATTTCTTGCACGATTCCATTCCGAGGCTCTACTTGTGAGTGTTAGTGAGTAGGTTGAGATTTTACATGCTGGTTGGTTGTTAGCCATTCAGAAAACTCCTTTCCAGGAGAACTAGAGGCTTCTATTTTGGCATGCCCTTTCCTAGATCGCCTTCTCTACGGCTTGGGTCGAGTCCCACCGGCCCACTAGGAAAGTAAAGAAGAATGTAAATAGAGGTAGGTAAAGGGTACAGTAGGAAGCACTTACACAGAGAGAAAGGGAAAAAGTGGAAACGATAGCTCTCGAAATCTAATAGCTTAGAGGTTGAAAACAAAAAGGACTCTGAGTGGCCAACATAGCAGTATATTACTAATAAGTGGAAAGCAGTATATTACTAATAAGTGGAAGAAATTTCGTAGTTGAAATATAAACTACTCCTCGACATATCCTACTCCTTTATCCGGGCCTCGGACAGCATCTTCTGTTGTACTGTTCGCCCTACTCGCCACGCAACTACCTTGGAGATACGTATCATCTCGACAGAAATTCTAGCAGCAGTAGGCAAAATGTGTTCTGAAATATACTATTTTCGAGTGTAAGGAAAAAGCAAACGACTTGTACTGTACTGCATACGAAACCTTATAATGTTCTGATTGCAGGTGAGATAATAGGATATCATGCCTACGCAGGTGCAGAAAGGCTTTGGCTGCATGAGTTTGCAGGCTGCTTCTTACCTAGTTGCGGTATTAATGTTGGTGAGAAGGTTTCCTTGCAATGCATCAAATCTTTATTAAATTATGAGTATTAACTTAAAACACGTTTTGGAAAAAAAGGTACTTGGCATACTAATAATGTTCAATAATATTATATTATTACAAAATTGTATTTTACCAGTAAGAAATATATAAAATATAGCGATGCAAAATAATGTATTTTTCAGTATTAATAATGATTACATAATATTAAAATTATGCAATTACTGTCGATCTAAAACTTCTTTATTCTCTTTAAAAACCTTTCAAGAAACGACACCAGTGTAAGTAAAAAAATCTTCACTTCATAAAATGCTCTAAAAATCGCAAGAATTACTTATATTTTGAAAATCATTTATATAATAAATAATTTTAATTGAAATAAGTAACACAAATATTCTAACATGTTACTGAAATGAGATTTTCTATTATTTTAAAGGCTATCGATTTAAATGGCGTGATTGCTATTCTGAAATCAATGTTGAGAAGAGACACTACCATGGGTAAGCATGGGTTTTTTGTTGTCGTTATTGTTTATTTTTATTTATTCATTAGAATTCAATTATCAAAAATGAAACACTATTTTTAATTTATCACATTCATCTTATGTACAGCACAAAACGTATTGGAAGGCTGCGGCAAAATTGGTGATTTTCCAACAGAAAAAGTCTGTGATACGAAAAAAAAAGATAAATTTTGTTCGAATATATTGTAAATTATTTCTTATAACACTATTGTGTATTCTGAATCCACGTTTTATGAGTCCTTGATACCGAAACATTGCTTTATGGCGAAACCATCGTTTGTTCGACCGTCTGCCTCTCCACCTGTTCGTCCAACTGTCCGTCAATCCAGACTAATGAAGGGCATTGGCTAGACGAGAAGCGAGAAACAGAGTATGCTCTCGTGCAGTTCATTTCCAACTGAATGCGGTGTGGGCTGACAAACTAGGTAAAGCTTGCCTGACATTGACGTACACGAAAGAACAAAGGAGGTTGGCGCTGAGCTACCTCACGGTCTCTGACAACGCAGTAGGAGTACTGGCTAGTGTACTTTCTGTAGACCTGTTGACGAGAGAACAGAAAGTGATCTACGACGAAGTAAAGCTGTTGGACCGCGCACGTAACGAACCTCTTCGCAGGATGAAAGAAGACATGAAGAACGGGGCACGGGCTTCTCTTCTGTCAAAATGGAGCGTGAGGTGGGACGGAGACACCGAGGGAAGGCGGACTTACGTGATGATACGTCGTATTAAACCGTCACATTTTATCCAAAACAGCTATAAATTTTTCCCTTATTTTTTTCGCGGATAAAATAAGACACTTAAAAGAATAGAGCAGGTATAAATTACGTTGATAGCTCTGAATGTCTGAAAAATTAGTGGTGGACATAGTGTGGAAGACAATTCAAAATTTAAGCGTCGGCACGAGATGGTGCGTCAATGCGGTTTCCTGGTGGCTTGGTTAGGCGCACGGTGAGTTAACTCGATGAACATGAGTTAGTGACACGGCGAGAAAAAAAAATTGCTGGTAGAAAACATTTTTGCCGATTCATATAGCTGTTTAGTTTGCGGAGCGTTAAAATAATGCGAATAAGTATGTGCTCCACTACTGCTCCACTACTTTGTGTCAGATCCCCACAATACAAGTTTTTCTGTCAAAAATCACCCTTTTTTCCAGCAGCATTTCATAAGTTTCTCTATACTACGTATATCACTTTGTATATACGTACGTATACTACTCCGTATATACGTACGTATACGGGATATTAAAAAGGTGAGAAATTCGGAACTATCAAAAAGTTGCAAATGGTTGGACAAAAGACAATTTTACTTCAGACTTGTCACATACTTCGAATGTTTTTTGCAGAAAGTTCATGTGGGATATAGTGAATTCGTTTTCATAAGAACTGAATCTGATTAGTAATAATAATAATAATAATAATAATAACAATAATAATTATTGTGAATTATCGTTATTATTATTTCATAACTCCCGAGATGCGTCAAATTACACCTTCTTGCAGGGCCGTTTCAACAGCATTGGCGCCCTTTGGCCTAGGTTAATTTGTAGGCCTCCTATTCTTACTTTCACCGATCCCTTCCTCCCTCAATTTCGATGCTGGAATATAAATAAAATCCTATCAATTAAAAAATAATAATAAAAATATTTTAATATTTAAAGACAATATTTTTTTAACTAAACTTATCATCGATTGGCATTCTCGCATCAACAAGCAACATTCCCTATTTAAATATTATCCAATTATGCATGACATATCACTCCATTAAGCCAATTTTTGCGTATAATTTAGTCATTCATCACTTTTTATATGATTTTATTTTATTTTCGAAAACTTCATTATTAAATATTTGTTTTAAGAATTATTCGGGGGCCCTGGGCCCTTCGAACCCGTGGATTAACACGACACTGCCTTCTTGACGCAAATGGAGGACTGAAAGGTTTATATTTGAGTGAAGAGATATGAAAAAGCAGATTACCCAATTTCTGCATTGGATATAATCTACTGGATTTACGATATTATAGTCGACTTTCATATATTACATGTGAAAAATAGGAAATGTAAGTGACTTTCTTAACATCTTAATGTTTCAGTCGAACTGGTAGCTAATATCGGTATAGAAGGTTGGACAGCTATTTGCCTTATGGCCGACATTGGATTGATCGCGGCGTTAATAAGGGTATGATTCTTTGTTTATTTACTATGTTTATGTGATTTTATGTGGCGCGTCCGAGGTTAAGAATGAAGTACGGTCTCTTATGGCGGCAGTGATGCCAAACATGGCGCATTTCTGCTGTACTGTATGAATCGGAAGTTACGCGCTCGATGGTAACAACGAATCCCGTAACGAGGCGGAGCGCTAGTTTAGCGCTCAAGTACTTTATCTCGAACGTTTCCAATTTCCTGAAATCGTATTTTCCTCCCTTTCCTCAAATCCAAAGCTATTCCTAGTGGACTGCAATACACGGGAACGTTTCTATTCAGCTCTGTTCTTCGAAATGTCATAAGAAATCAGGAAGAAATATGAATTTTAAAGTGCACCACTATTTCAACACGTTATCCAAAATTCAAACCAACTACATGAAGTTGCAAAAAGGCCAAGCTTTGTGTTTCCATTTGTAATAAGTTATTGACTTGCCGAACAAAATAATTTAAAAACTGCTTCAACTGAATAAAGGAAAGTCGACCGCCCAACGAGAAACAACCTGCATTTATGGATTCCACGACAGCTGCAAGAAACCGCGCTGCCCTCGCGCCAGATTACCACTTGTTTATTTTGACTACTGAGCACTCTTGCACTTAACGGTTAGTGAATTGTATATTGTAAATTATGTTTGCAAAATAAGGGATCTTAAATTTTAAAAAATGTTAATTTGTAAATTTACTACAACCTAAAAGTTTAAATGAAAAAAAGTAAACGAAATCACATTTAACTTTGATGTGATTAAAACCATAAATCTCAGAAACAAAACAACTGTACCCAGGCGAACAATCACATGTAAACAATCGGTACGCGAACTTGAACTAAATTGTAAGGATATTCACCAAGATGTGGTAAATACATAATGTATTCGAGGTACTATTTTAATAATGTAATTGCTGTCATGAACAATTAAGTTAATGAGGGTTTAAAACAGTTTTGAAATCTTAAAAACAGAGGGTATGTTTATTTACTGAAAAACTTCATAAGATCCAGTACTTCATTCTTAACCTCGGACGCGGTGTAATATAATATATAATGTATTACTACTAGTACCTTTAATATAATGTATTATTACTAGTGTGGCGTCGTCGGGTGCGAGTAACACACAGCCACGGAGTTCTTTTATACAGATTTATTTGCAAGTTTTTATACACTATATACACTCCTCGGAAACTAGCGCTGCACTCTCAGCACTGCACATCTCTGAGGCCTCCCCGCCCCAGTCTGACGCAGACCCCAGCGGCTTTTGGCGCCGCTCCTGGTCTCTCGTCTCGTGGCAACCGCCACACCTCGCTGCCGAAGCTCGCGATAACCCCTGGCTGGTGACAAGTGCCTTCCGCGCCGCGATTCGGTTCAAACTCGAATGACCACGGCTGGTTACTCTCCAGCCGCCTCGCAAGGGGTCACGTGACAGACCTCCCATACCGGCAGCGTCCTCTCATCCCGAACTTGGGCCTGTTTGCAATTTTGGAGACCAGCTGTACCGCGGCTGGACTCACCCATCATTTCCCTCTGCGTCAGTTGACACCCGCGTTCCGAGACACGCCCACCCGGGCCCTTGAGAAGGGCCCGCCTCTGGTGGCCTTCCCCTTGCCGCCAAAGGACTGCCCCCGCCCCCTCGCTGGCCTTCCGATATGTGTGGTCCATCTGGCTCATTGGCACGACGTTACACTAGTACCTTTCTCGTATACGTATACATGAGGAGAAACTAATCCAAACGCGTATTATCGCAGGAAATATAATATTTGAAAGTTAAAATACTGATACTTTAAGACATATTTATTGTAATTTTTTCGTGTTCACGTCAGTTGATGAGGTGAAAACAATGAGGACAGGGAATCTATTCAAGGGTAGTAACCTCATTGATCACTCGTCCTGAGTACACAATAAAACGATTTCTTTAAGAAAAACAAAAAATCATATTTATTATCAATAGTACTTGATATACTATATTTGGTGCATTCTTTACTCATTTATTTCAAGATCATGATCTTTAAACCATTCATAATTTTCATTTGCAATTACTTTAATCTTTATAACATCCTTTGGATTGTACAAACTGTCAACAAAGTGGTTACTACTCTCGTATCAATGACTGGATGACGCCCCACTATGCGCATCCCTCACACGCCACGTCGCCGGTGCCACTCGCAATGGAGGTACAGCCGCTCCACGTAGGCGCCCTAAATGCTCTAACTGGAATACTACAACGTCCACAACACATCACGCAGCTAACCAACTTGCATTATCATGTGCATGCATCACAACATGCCCAATTACTGTTCCAGTTACCATCGATTGCGATCTAATTAATCCACCACGTGGCGGCATCATTTCTGTTCTAAACCTAGTGAGATCTCTACCACGATTAATTTGCTACCATACTGTTACATTTATCAAGTTACGTTTTAGTTGTTCATATCGTCTTATTTGATTTCACTGGATTACAATTTTCATGTTGTCTCTGTTTCTATGCATCACGTCCGTTCTCCATGGTATCTAGGCCTCCACCTAGCCTGCACTACCCCACATAACGACCGCCTCTCCTCTGGCGGAATCAAGGCGCGCGGAAGACCCATTCGGCCGTCAGTGGTTCAGGTCACCGCGTTTCGGTTTGCGCGCTGAGTTTAAATGATTTTGTCAATTAAAGATAATGATACCGACTGGCTCTCAATGAGTTCATTATACAAGGTTTACGTTGTATTCACAAAAATATCGGATGAGTTTTTTATATTTACAGTATGTAAGCATTATACGAGAAAAAATAAAATTATTAAAAGTTAATAAATAATACGATAATTATAGCGTTGGCAAACTAATGCAAATAGATCAAAAAATAAATAACAGAAACTATTAAACCCTATGTTATTGTAATATTCTACAAATATCTAGGAGTGTTAATTTGTTATCAGCGTGGCGATACAACAATGGGTTACAACCAATAATGACCGCTCAACTGTTTTCACACATAACACAATTAAAGGATGGAATATAAATATAATAAATAATGTTAAAATAAAATGTGAAATTATATACAAATTCTAACTTTCGTAACATCCTACAAGTTCCTTCTCAAGCGAGAGAAAGTAAAAAATGTATATTCACAATTATAGATCTAGGAAGACGTTTATTTTTATCATTTTTGCAAAATCAGGCATTTTAATGAGCATTAAACATGCACAATTATCTTAAGCGTCCTGTATGTTCTATAAGGTTCCAATTTAATAAAAAAAGAAGCGCCTGCTGTCCGTCATCTGCACCCTTCTGGCCGCTCCACTCTCCACCCTCCTGTGCTTTGTGACTGGCACCGTCTCCCTCGACCCCAACTGTGATGAATACTTTGAATTCACGAAACAGAAAATTGAAGCGGCAAATTGAAACAGAAAATGGCGGCAAATAATTCGGATCCGGAAGATGACGCTTTCATTAATGAAATTCCTGAAAGTAATGAGAAACAAACGGATACTTCTCCAGGGCGTGATCACTTTGAGGCTGCGATGAATTAAATTTATCACAAATTAGATTTTAATAAAATAAAAAATGACCAGAGTCAATCAATTCATTTCCTTCTGGAAGAAATGCTGGAACTGTACGTTCAATTACGAAATGAGAGCCTTCTTGAGGTCAATGCGTACGAAAAAATTGACAGCTCGTTTGAGGAGTTGAAGATCTCTCCCCAAACGGACATGAGAAATGTAGAAATTGCAATGGGAAAAATAGAAAACGCAATTCTGGGAATTAAGAATTCACCAACTCCAAAGCCCCGGAAAATTAAAAATTGGTCGCAAGTAGTAAGAATCTGAACTATGGAGCTACCGCATTACAGACAGATTGCCCAACAGATTTTACAATTTCTAATTTCAAATCTTTTGGACATTGGTAATAATGAAGAGGATTCACTTTTAACATTTTCAAATTCTCACGGGCAATCAAAAACATCGATCTTACGATATGAACCCCAAATCTTATTAAATCCGTAGATCAGCGGAGAATTTGCCCAGAAGCACAAGTGATCACAGTGCAATAACATTTACTATTCACTCGGATTATCGCCCGAGGACATTCCCAGAAGTACGGAAAACGATCGGCGGTATATTTTAAAACAAGGTGCTTGGGATTCCTTCGAAACACAATTTCAACAACCACTTAATGAATCACCATCAATATCCGACCACCAAGACCCAGAAACCTATGTCAAGGAAATGATTAAACTGGCAGCAGACGCAACAATACCTTCTACCATTAGGAAGAATAAAGGCACTCCCTGGTCGGTAGACCTGCACTTGCAGCAGACCTGATGGAAAACTGATACGGGAAAGTCTGTGCCATTCTGTAGCACCACTAGTTCTATTTTCGTTGGTCTCGGCTAGCTAAACGAACTGGCCACATACTCTTGCCAGCAGCTGTCTATCAAATCCCAAAATATATTTTTTGAAATTCTCTTAGTTTTCGGTTTTCTACTGGTAGAACGGAAATATTGTTTTCAATATATTAAAAAAAACTGTAAACACCTCGTCGAAAATGGCACTTTACTTAAAAAAATTTGGAACTGTTTTTAAGAAAATGGCGTCTAAACGCAATTGGAAACATTGTTTAACACAAACCTATTGAGTTTTCGAAATACTTCATTTGAAGTCCTTTGAAGCACTTTAAATCACAAATACAATAGTGTTTACAAATTGCTGCAAATGTGCATATCAATGGCGCGAGTGATCTTTAAAAAATTTCATTTGTGTAATTAAAAAATACATTGAAATGAACTTTACATATAACTAAAGTGTGTAATTACCACAACCCGTTCGAAATATTTGAAGAAAATATTTGGAGCAGTTTTACAGAAAATGGCGCTTGAGCTTTTCTAAAAATGCGGAGTATTGAGCTAATTTTCACAGGAAACGGTACAGTTTTTGAGAAATTTTATATGACACTATTTTAAGCACATATACTCATAAATATAATAATGTTGAAAAATTGCCGCTAATTTCGGGAAAAAATCGTACGTAAGATTTAGGTCCTAGATTTGTTCAACGCTAAACATTATCCAGCGCGTTTTATAATACTGTACTAAAGTTCTAAAATTTATCTTAGTACCTCAGCTTATTAAAATTATTATTCGCTTAATTATTTAATGGCATCTCAAAATACAGAAACAAGTAAATATTTTATAATATAAATTTAAAGATCCGTGAAATGAAATGTCTACACTTTTTTTAATTGTCCCGAGATTTGCCGGGGACAGTTGCCCACCCTTGCCACACCTGAATCCGCCACTGACGTAGATTTAAGTTGCTTGTACTAATTACTCAATAAGATCTCAAATCTTTCAGCCCATGCACATTCGACTTACATTCGACATTAAAACTTCATAATGCATGTGTTTGATTTTCCAGAAATCAACAAAATGGATCCAAATATGGGTATGGTTTACAATCACATCTATGCATGTGTTTACAATCTTGACAATAATTGTGTTTGTGGAATCAAAAAACTTCGAAGAAGCAATGTTTGCTGGATACGTATTATTAGTAAATTTACTTCGATTATGTAAGTGCAAATATTCATAATGTTGGCTTGAACTTTAAAGGTGTTATGCCTTCAGCAATACGTACTGTAGTACGAACCAAGAAAGAAAGTTCGAAAAATCATGAAGACGAGTCAATTGCTATTTATTAATCACATTTATAATTATTTGGCATACAAATATTTTATTGTATTAAAATGATTTCATTATGTGATCAAAACCTAGCATAACTAATGGTAGTACAAAATGCAACATACTTACCCATTTGAGTTTCCTATTCTCATGAACGGTGTAGGAGCTAGATTTTCGACGTTGGCCCATCAACATTACGTAGGCGAGTACGATGGCGTGATGTTCAGGAAGCAGGAGGAACCTCTTCACTGAGTATTGTCCCCACGAGACACAAGTACAGGTGTAAGAAGCTCTGGTAGATCTTTCAGGTGACGATGGTTGGCAGCTGGGAAGTGGGGGGATCAAAAACTAAAAGTTACTCCGAACTCAATAGAATAGAAATCGTTTAAGAAATCCCGATATCCTGGATATCTGAATCACTGACACTAAATAGAACTACATCCTACCACATTATTCGAACTCGACTCGGATCACATTCAGGTCTTGATCAGCACACAACAAAAACCCCTCACTGCACGCCCGAGTACACAGTACACGCCCAAATATTAGATTTACTCAGTAAAAAAAAAATTAAAAAAAAAACAAAAAAAACTAAAAACTGTATGTGACGTAGGGGAGAAAGATTGCGTGCGCACGTTTTCTTGAGTTCCAGAATCCCTTCCCGTCTTCTTAACTATGAATAGTTGAAATATGAGTAAAAGTCTAACATAAATTCAAATAAATGTTAAAAACCGAAGTCTTTAAAAAATATACAATACAAATGGAAACTAATTTATTATATATCACTGTTTTGTTAAAATAAACATTATTTTTCTTTTTGATAATCAGAATAGCCTCTAATTCTATATAAACAGTTATGCAGCAGAAAATATTTTACTTTTAACTTAAATTTCTGAACCGACTTTAATTGTTTAATGTCATCTGGCAGTGCGTTGTAAAGTAACGTATATGTTTTGTAAGTGGATTTCTGATAGTGAGTTCTTGATACTGACATTTGATGAACGTGATTTTTACGACGTGTGTAGTAATTATAAATATCAGTATTGCATAAAAATATGTTCCCACCGTTAAGTCACTTTTGACAAATATTACAGATACGTAAATATATAGGCCAGGCAGAGGTAAGATTCCAAGCTCAATGAAGAGAGGCTTGCAAGGGTAACGCGGATGGCATTTTTCCACTATTCGAATAATTTTATTTTGCAATCCAAAGATCTGAGTACTACATGATGAGTTTCCCCAGAACTTTATACCATATCTCAAGCGGCAATGTTAATTTGCAAAATACACGAAACGAGCTGCAAGAAGGCTGACAGAATTTGATAGAATTCTGAATGCGTAATATAATTAACTTTAGTGTTTCATTCTATCATATGTACATTCCATTTTCGGTTTGACTGAATTGACAGACTTAGAAATTTTGTTACCTTAACATCACCTAATTGCATATTATTCATTTTCAATGGAGCATGCGATTGCTGATTGAAAATACAAAAATGCATTGAAACTGTTTTTCCTTCATTAACTATGAATTTTTTATTGCAAAACCAATTTGAAACTTATAAAAAACTTATAAAATCGTTTTATCACTTTATATTACTTTATATTATCACACTATATTAATCAAATGACTCAACGAATATTGTGTCAGTGTTTATAGTTAAGGAGTCCAATTCATAGCCGAACTTAGCGTTAGATAAAGTGCTAACTTCCCATCCGGAGTCTGAATTGTGCCATGGCAGAATCCTCAGACATTTTAGCACAATCAGTGTCGGAAGCAATGTCTTGGGCGCTCAGAGACCTTTACCAATTTCCTGAAAATCCTTCCACACTGCAACAGGTTCATCAGCAGCCCCATATCGAGTCTATGGAACATCTCAACTCTAATTATGAACACACAAAGAACCCTGAACTGATAAGTACGCAAGAGCAACAGCCAAACAAACGTCCTCGCCTGAATCATTCCTTACCCCATTCATCAACAATGTACAACATTCCTGTAAGAAGACGTTTCGAAACCCTACGCGCCGAAGACACATACAAATTCTGCCTCCTCAGACCCAACCAAAATCAAAATACCCCCTCCGAAATACATCCACTATGTACAAAATCTTCCCAACCTCATCAAAACAATACATCACATGCTAAAACATAACCAGTTCCAAACCCGCAATCAAGCAAAATACATACAAGTAATTGTTAACAGTATAGAAGATTATAGAACCTTAAGACCACAAGAAAACAACATGAACAATCATACCTATCAAGATCCAAGCAAACAATGTCCGTAGTCTTCCGAAATATACCAGTAGATTACAGTTAAAAAGAAATTGAAGAGAGACTCATCAAAAGAAACCTACCGATCATAAACGTAATAAGACTCTCTGGCTACGACAAAAAACCGTGAGTCCTATGTGCACTCACCCTCGAAAAGAACAAGAATGCCCTCAACATTAATAACCTGACTGAAGTATATCAAGCCGTTATCACAGTATCACATAATGTATGTCACTGAAAACGAATCTGGCCTATTCATATTTTTAATACAATTTATCTTGTCAGATTTTTGTCAGGTAGTCTCGGTAGCCAACAGCTGGGACCTCGATTCAGACAAGACAGCGAGGGTCAAGCGCATTGCACTGCTATTTAAAAGAAAACTCTCGTTGGAGAGGGGAAAACGCGGGTTTTTTCTAAGAAACACCCATTAGGGGAAGGCCGGCGAATTTGCCGAGAGTTTGGGTGATGTTGATGAATACGCTGTGAAATTTATGCTGTTTCTGGTTTCGGATCACATTTTTGATTTCTTTGGTAAGTTTGTTTAGTAACTTATTACCATGTGCATTGCGGTTTGATATCCATAGGAGTCTAATCGCACGTTTGGTTCTGATTTGCTTTATGATGTGACAAGAAAGTGGATCAATATTTGGTTTGTTAGTTATAATATGAGGCGTTGTGGATCCGGAGAGAGCTTATGAAATTAATTGAGTGATGTTCATGATTATGTTGTTAATATCATCATTAACTTGTATATGTTTCGGAAAAATTAATTTTGGTTAATTAGTATTTTGAAATAGTTCCAGTATAACATTTTTGGAATGTGATGGTGTCATTGGATATGTCAATAGTAATGGATATGTTGCTAGTTACAACGAAATGAAATTTGTATTATTTGGTCTATTGGGAAGTGGATGGAAACGTGTATTAGTGTTTGTATTTGTAAAATCAACACAGGTGGGAACGGAATGATAATTGTATTAGTTTTTGAATGCAGTTTATTATTTACGTTTCGAGAATTGTAGATTATTAATTTGTTTAGATTTTTGCATAAATTTTTGTAAATAGAACTACCTTTATAGCTAGCTGTGTACTTGTGTAAACAATTGTCATAGATGGAAGTTGTTTCATTTTTTGATAATTTGCTTTATGAATAGTGATGATTGCCTATACAGCTAACACATCAAGGCCTGAGCCCGCAGTTTGCTGGGGAGTGGACATAACGTTGACATTTTTACATTGAATTGGCCCTTGCGTATTAATATTTTGTATATAATAATATAAATACTCTAATTTTTCCATAGTTTAGTTCACTAATATTTAATATTAGTCTGGATTCTTCGTTGCACTGCCGCTATTTGCACTGGGGTTTATTTTTGTTATAAAGTTTAATACATTTTAATACTGAAAAGTTTTTAGATTTAAGATCATTTTTGATGCCTTGCAACTGCGAATTTTATAACTCTGGAGTCACGATAGGTGTTGTACTGCACACTGTTTTGTTCACAAAATTATCTGAATCCCCAGAAGTCTTTAATTTCTTGAAAAAACATGTTATTTTCAGTTTTCGTGTGAAATTTTCCTGAGGTGACACAACTGATGTGTCATTTATAAGACGATTATAGTTTTCAACGCCGTCATTATTAGTAGGATTTTATTATTTCTTGCTAGGGATTCATTTAGTTGAAGGTTGTTATTAGTCGATTCATTTGTCTGAAGTAGACCATACCTGTTGGACACTGGAACGATATATTATACATGTTCACTATCGTGAAGCCTTTTAAGTCTTTTACATTCTTCTGATTCAGTAGTCTGAGGAGTACTTACATTTTTTGCAGTATTGGTGTAAGTAGCATGGCTGGCACTTTCGTCTGCAGATTCAGATTGTTGTTGCTGCGGGAGCTGCGATAGTTGGTAATGTTGGGGCAAGAGTGTATGTCCATTTTCTTGCTGATTTGGTTGTTGTTACATTCGTGTTGTTGCATATTATAAAGATGGTTGAGTTCTTCAACATCCATATCGCAAGAAATTGTTTCATTGATGGCTTGCAAAACCAGGTAACCGGTTTCTATTAAGCTCGCATTGAAAGCACTGGCATTTTCCGTCGCAAGAACAGTTCACTTTCACACACACACACACACACACACACACACACTCGACATTGAATACAATAATCAGATGACAGAAAAGTTCAAACTTTTAGTGAATTCAATGGCCGTTTGTTTGCTGCAATGCAGCATTTTTGGCCGTGGGTCGCCCCGAACTGGTGTGGCTTATCACTATGCGCAACCTAGATTATTACTGATACTCTGTAAACCTAGCATTGACTTTTACTACTAAAAGCGACAGGGTCAAACGTGCTGAACGCTCGGTGAGATGGCCTCTACTAGAGCTGGGCTCGAACTCCAGATAATTCTTCTGTGAATCACTGCTTTTATTTCCCGACATCATATCATTATATATAACACTATATTAAACACTATTGGTCTCAATTTTATGAGTGAAAAAGTCCTGTATATTCTAAACAACTTTTCGAGCATTAGTAGTTTAGAGCCGAATAATTCAAATACTGTGTAAAGGCGGTAAATCCACGAAACAAATGAAAGAAGCAATCTATTCATTCAATTAAATAATGGCATTTTATTCAATTCAAATAAGTCAAAAGACGCATGAAAGTCGCATAACAAATCCTTATATTATTTTAATTATGTATGTGTTTCAGCGATCGTGATATATTTCACCATGGTGGTAAATAGTTACCATACAGTTCTAGAAAAGCAGCAACAGCCAAGAGGCCTGGTTACAACACCAAATGACAATTGGAGAAGAAATGTACCTCAAACAGGTTAAATAAAAGAAGAAACATTGCATTGCATTGTTTTATTTTTTAGTTTTAATGTAGCAATTAATATTTTGTGAAATGCTTCCCCCGAGGCAAGTTTGGATCTCAAATTCAAGCTTCCAGTTCCCTTTTTGGATGCACTCGATTTCGCGAAGAATGTAATAGTGTCTGAAAATCTGTTGGTTGCTTTTCATAAATTTGAAATTACTAACACGCACATCTTTTAAACTTCCATAGGTTTACTCAGCCAATCGATCGTTTTATTTCCACCTGGTACAGAAAATATGGCCAGGTGCTTTAAAATTCTTTGAGAACTGGAACCTGCGATACAGCACTTATTTTATTAACTCAAATTGTTAATATATTTTAATTTTCTGACACGTGCGTAGTTATTATCTCATTATTATTTAATGCAGTAGATCTAGATGGAAATGCGATCGGAGAAATCTTAGAAAATTTAGAATGGCAGGACGAGAGAGCTCGCTCATACGGATATTCAGGGTGTGAATATTCTGTCCAGGATATTTAATTTAGAATCTCTTTTGAAATTATAACACTAATCCTTTTCAAGGACATTTATAATTATTCAAAT
Source organism: Gryllus bimaculatus (assembly GCA_017312745.1). Lineage (NCBI taxonomy): Eukaryota > Metazoa > Arthropoda > Insecta > Orthoptera > Gryllidae > Gryllus > Gryllus bimaculatus. The sequence continues at coordinate 5,040,480 of BOPP01000089.1, forward strand.
TTCGACAGGTTACAATTTAACATTGATTCGTTGATTTTCATACTCAAGTTTGTTTACCTTTCAATATAGCTCCCCTGCTCGGCACGATTGATAAAACTCAATACAATGAACACAAAACCCCAACATAAATGATATAATATAAACTGCAATCACACATTTTACATGTTTCACACGTACATTTCTTCTCCACGACACCATGGATGGCCATTGTCTATAACTTGACCAAGAGAAGAACGAAGGAAGTGAATGCGGCGCGTCGTGGAACTGGCAGTGTAAACACGGGTCTATACAGTCAGTTTCGCTAACAAAAGTTGCGAGAAGTGTGAGCGAGTAGTTTATAGAAGCAGTTTTGGGAAATGTGAGTTCTTGTCGAAATGTGACACTTCGCGGGCAGGCAAAACGCTTTACCTGCAATGTTATTAAATTTTGTGTTAGTGAAAATGACGGTGAGCGAAAGAAACATGTATCAAGTGTCACTTTCTAATTTAAAAATAATAACATCAGAAGCAATTGATAAAATAACAATAGAAGACTGGAAAAGGCTTTCACTCATACCAATAAAATAGCAAACGAATACTGGGATATGGATGCCTTGCTTGAAAATACTATTGATGACCTTCTAATAAATTGGGGTCCGGAAAATGGCAGTGAATCATCTATTGACACGGACACACTCTCTGACACCAGCCAGGAAGCTCTAACGGTATCACGAACTGCTCCTACGGAATCAGCTGATGAAATATAACTTCAGAGGCACATTATGTAATTATTTGCATTATTTTTTGTTGAATTTAAACATTTTGTATTCTTCTTCACTCATCTTTATTTTTTAAGCAGTACCAAATGCAATAGTTTAGTAAAATATTAAAACACCACTGTCATAAGTATCAAAAATTGTATTTCTAATGGTGGTAGTGGCTTCTTACATCAAAATCAATGTATTTGGTATATATTCTGAGAAACTACTTAAGTTAAACGATTTATAGGAATGTTACAGTACCAATTTTATGCTTATCGAAGGAATTCGATCAAAAGTTTGATTCTCTCTGCAGAGAATATTATTTTTTCAATAATAGGTGCAGACATGTTCAAATACAGGTAAAGGACACATGGAAATTGACACATTGGAAAGACACTAGATTTGCAACGAACGTTTCGGCTATACACAAAGACACTAGCGCGCTCTTGTAAATATCAATTACCACTTGGTCGAGATGTACTTATGCCTATTTTTATGCATTTAATACTCTGCTCATCACGATGGCTTAAACTTCATCTTCCAACAGCATGAAAATGTCTTTCATTTCCCTGTGATTTTCAGATTGCCCTCTTGACTAGTGGCGTAAGTCCAACAGAGGTGGTCCTTGGACCGACACACTTGGGCCCCCTAATTAAAGACATGTCATTAATTTCATATCGTGATTATAAAGTAAATTTGAAGAGTGAAAACATTTATAACAATAAATTATTACAGAAAATACATTATCATTTTTGGAATTCCATGACATATTAAAATTTCAATTTTTATATTTTCTTCGCATTTAGAAGTTTACCAATGGTCGTAGAAATATTTTTGAACTATATATTTTTTTCGTGATTAATTGATTAAACACTTCAATAGATACAGATGTTCTTATTCAAATTTATTTTGTAAATAATTTTTAATCAGCTTTAATTCCAAAAACCGTTCTTTCGGCGCTGCCGACCGGGACATGAAATGTCAAAAATATTGTCAATACTGTACACCCACCGGAAAAACTTGTTAACAATGAGCTATATTCAATTATTAATATTTGTAAGACCATTAATAGCTTTCAATTTTGAAATTTTATTAGTTAAACAAGTATCCAAAGACAATGACTGAAACACCAATTTTTCTGTAACATCTGCAGGGCATTTTTGATAAAGTTTTTCTGCTTCATAAATTTTATCGCCCGAAAGAGCTATCAAAACTTGCGGCTGAATCACTGTCAAAAGGCTATCCAACACGTCATCGCTTCAACTAGTTAATGGCAATATCTAGGCATCCGTACTGAACGTTAAGTTTCTAACTTTGTTCGCCATCAAAGTGTCCTCGCGAAGTTTCCCAAAACGTAGTTTCATTTTTTCACTCGTTTAGCGCTAATTTTTTATTCTACTTTCCAGACTTTGAATAATTCTATGGTATTGTTTTTACTTTCTCACTACAGCTTACGCAGTATAGAGAAAGTATTGACGGGAAAACAGCAAATTTTTGACAGAATAACTCTATTGTCGGGTCCTAGTAACGAAGATGTGGATAAATCTTGCCTCTGTATATAGTAAATTACTTGTTCTAACGTGTTGAGTAGACGTTCAGCCGATTTTCTCCAAAATGACTGGTACTACCTACCCACGAGACAATGTTGACATCCTCTTCGTGTCCCCGTTGACAAATAATAAGATAACACATAATATATGACTTTATCATCTCTTTTCGCAATTCTTTTAATTAACTTATAATAGTAAATGTTACTGAGATGACAACTCATTTCAATATCGATTTCAATGATGTCATGCCCGGTCAAATTTGAAATCGACATTGAGATGAGTTGTCATCTGAGTAACATTTATAATTATAAATTAATTAAATTGCGAAAGAAGATGATAAAGTCTTATATTAAGTAATTCCGTATTATTTGTTCAACGAGAGAACGAAGCGGATGTAAACATTGTCACGTGGGTAGGTAGGACAGCGTAACACGTGTGCTTGTAGCACCGCGCGAATTCTACATTTTTATTTCATGCGTTTTGTACTACAGCGTAAAATGAATATTACCTATAAATAAATGTTTACTGTTTCTAATTACAGTTTTATTTAACGCATATTCTTAGTTTAAAGCGCATATATTGGCTATTTCTAGTGCATATATTGCCAATTTTAAGGTTATTATTGTATATATATTTTAAACATATTAGTGCATTACGTTCCGGAGTCTAAAAATAACTTAAATAATATACTGAGTGAATGCATTATTATTTCTACAAGTGCTACGATGTCTATCTAAAATAAAATAATTAAAGACGTTGTCATTGCCAACAATATTATTTAATGCAATAGCAGCTTTCGATGGCTTAGCCGTCATCATCAGTTGTCTGCTGGGTGGAAGCCACAAAACGACTACCTTCCACCCAGCAGACAACTGATGATGATGGCTAAGCCATCGAAAGCTGCTATTGCATTAAATAATATTGTTGGCAATGCCAACGTCTTTAATTATTTTATGAAAAATGCCAAAGATATCACACCACAACACCTATATCTATCTAAAATTATCAAGCAGTCGGATGTTCCTCTTACGCATCCAGCACATTGCTGTTGTCGCATATTGTACAAAGTGTGGGTGAATTCAAGGTCACCAACAGCCAGCAGTGACAGCGGAGCGTTGAAAGCTAGTAAAATGACAACTCACTGGCCGCGGACCACGTGCTATGCGGAGTGGTACATTCTGTTTTTTACATCTACTTCATTCTCTCGTTGGACAACATATAGCTTTTTTTAAAAAAAATGTTGAGTCTATAAACAGGCAACGCGTTGCTTAGCTTCTAGGAGCGTTAAGCGCACCGTGGAGTAATTCTCCGTTAATTCATGTAGGAATAATCTTCCTTTATTATGCACCCAGCGCCCTCTACGGCCTTCTGGGTAGTCAAGTCAGGGAGTCGCCGACAGGTAGCGTCTTCGCGCGCGCGTCTCGCACGCGCCCTGCGTTGGGACGGAATAAGGATGGGGGAAAGTTTAGGACACTTCACAGGGATTGGGCTAGCGAACAAAGTTCTGGCAGAACTTCAAAGCTGAACTTTCCTTTCGGAATAGAAGATGCAAGTTCAGAGGAAGATCGCTACGAGATCGAAACGATCATTAGCAAAATATATTTTTTGATTCCAGACATCTTTAATTTACCGTATTTAGTGATTTTATCCCTAAATATCAATCAGAATTCCGAGAACAACACAGTACTGCGACAGCTTTATAGTTGGTGATTGAGAACTGGCAGCTGTCATTGAACAGGGTTGAAGGGGTTGTGGCTGTGTTGTTAGATTATATGAGAGCATTTGAGACTGGACAGGAAAATATTATTACAAATGTTAAAGAAATTATATAGAATAAATGTATAATGATTAGAAAGTTATCTTAAAGAAAGGAAACCAGAGGGTTAAATTTAACAATAGTATGTCTCAGGAAAGGGTGGTAAAATGAGGGGGACACGCAAGGTAGTAAATTAGGGCCATTATTGTTCATTATGTATATTAATAACTTACCAGGGATAATATAAAAGTAAAGTACATATGTTTGCAGATAATACTTTAAAAGAATGTACAAGATGGTACTAGGGCCCTAAAAAATAAACTATGGACAGTAAGTAAATGGCTAAAAAATAAACTTCTTGAATTTGAATATCGAAATATACACGATATGGCAATAGGACGACAGAGATTTAAGGAACAGGCAGAAGAGATGTGAGAAATTAAGATAGATCGTTAGAACGGATTAATAAATATAAATATTTGGGAGGCATAATGGATTAAACTTTGGAGATCATATAGAGTATATTAATAAGACCTTAGCTAGGAAGGTAAATATAGTGTACAAATTTTGGAAAGTGTTATCAAGAGTGGGTAAGTAATAACTTTTCAAATCAATAGTGTTACCACATATAAAATAATGTTCCACGTTACTTTTAATGGTCACAAAAAGGGATATCAAAATGCCGCAAATTAACTTTAATAAGGGTATGAGTGCGGTACTAACAAAAGGTCAGAAAATGTTTCAGCAATGTTAAAAGCATTAAAATTTTTATTTATTGAGGAAAAATTTTGAGAAATGTATCAACATTTGTATACAGATTAGAAAATGAGTTATAACCAAAATATCTGGATGAGTTAGAGAAGAAAAATACAGAAGTTCAGAGTTATGTGACGAGACAGGCTGATCGTTTTCATTTCATCCAGACAAGTATCAAAATGGAATAGAATTCACTGTTCCAATAGTATTTGACAATATATATTAGACTGACACAAGTTGTGAAGCAGTTAGAGTCTGTATGGAAGTTAAGAAAAGAAGTGATTTTTTTTTTTTTTAATTTATTTTTTTTGATTGTTTAGTACATAGCTTTCAGTTTTTAAATAATCCTTACATATTGTTTTGATGCATTATAATTTAACTTTTTCCTAAATTTTAATCCTAACTTAATACTATTTACAGAGGTTGAGGAAACCCTAAGGGGGCATCCTCATAGAGAACTATTTGCGATCTGAGAACAATTTACAAAATATGTGGAATGGGTTATTTCTTTTTTTTAATGCGAGGGGAATGGATGGGGTTTTGGCAAAGATTGAATGAAGATAAGGTTTGGTAGGTGTGTATTGAGAAGAAATGTGGGATAGTAGCGTTGTGTTGTGGGAAATTTCGAAGGTTTTGAATTACAATTATGTAGATTGAAATGATTAAGAATATGAAACAGGTGCATTAAGGTGATTGTTAAGACGGAGAAATTGGTCTTTCTGTATATTTTGAATGTTTGTTTTGCTGTTTGTTTTTTTGCAGCATTGATCCATACTGGCAGGCCGTAGAGAGAGAGTTAGGTTTCTGATTATTGTTTTTGAATAAAGTTATTTGCTGTTTTGTTATGGGATGGTTACTTTTTTCCTGTTTATTAAGAGTTTTTTTTAATTGAATGCAATTTGTTTTTGTTTTTGTATTAATTTTTTATGTCTTATGTGCTGTTTCAGTTCAATTTGGTTGTCCCAATGTGCAGTCCAAGATATTTTATGGGTTTATTTGGAGGAATACAGGGAAAAATGGGCTTTCAAATAATTATTTAAAGTGAGGTGGGGTTTGGGTGAAGGTTGATATTGGTCCTTAAGAGAAATATTTTTAGCTGCAGTTTGTTTGGGTTCAATTTATTTTTAATTTGGATTGACTAATGTCCTATCTTGGTTTTAAGATACAGGTGTATGTGGTTTTTTTAATAATTGATTGAGAGTGGCTGGAGGAGAAGAATAAGTTGTTCATCATGCAATTGTGCCCCGGTTTTTTACTGGTTTTCATCAATGGGGATCGTCTGCTACATAGAGATAAACAGTGTGGGTGATAGGGGGGAACTTGGTGGTATCCTGCTTATTGATAACCTGGGGTTGGAATTGAAAAAATAGTTTTTTGGATTGTTATGCAAGGTTTGTTTCTGTTTGGGTATAAATAGTTTTTTTTTGGATTTACTGAGGTGATGTAATTGTTGGAGTGGCCTATTTTCTTTAAATTTATAATTTAGTGCTGGTGCCAGAACTCTATAAATTTGCCTTGTGTTATGTTCGAGTGATATGAAGTATTGTATGATGTTTTTTTTGAATGCTGTTGTTGAGATGTTTTCTGTGATTCTAGGAAGTTGAATGTTTTTGTGGTTGGATGATTATGATCCCTGTGCAATCAAACTGCTTTCTCTTGGGATAAGCTTTTTTGTTGTTTGTAGGTGCTTTTTAAGACGTGGGTTAATTACTTTTCGAAAATTTTAAACAGAGATGGTAAGAAGACTTATCGGTCGATAAACTGTCGGTGGTTTGCTTTGAATTTTTTATTTGGTTTTTGGAAAACAGGTGAATTGATGGCATTGCTTTCCATGTGGATTGGAAAATGATTTGTTTCTGATAGCATGAAATATATATATTGTTTTTTTTAAGTATGCAATTGCCGGAGGCTGGTAAATGTTTTTAGTATGATTTTTGATAATTTATCATTGACCTGGTGCTTTTTTTATTTGGAGAGGGAGTTTAATGGATTTGGTTTTTATTTCTTTAAGGATTTTGTGGTAATGAATTTTGTTGATATGGGCCGTAGTTTTGCAAGGTTTATGGGACTGTAATTATTGTTGATTGTTTGGATCCGGGTGCGGTTTTTTAGAATTTTGGTTGGAGTGTGAAAGTCGACTTCAAGTAGTTGTGCAATTTTCCTCTGCTTGTGGTTTTTTTGGGGTGAAATAATTTGCCTTTCGGTGAGTTTGGATGGGTGGTATTATTTGTTTTTTCTTTTTTAGAATTTGTTTTGGTGACTTCTCCCAAATAAGGTTTTTTTGGTTGCTGTTAAAGGATTTGTTATCTTTGTTTTTTCTTGGGGAATTTGAGATTCAGAATTGATTTTTATTGATTTCCTTAACTTATAGTTAATATATTTAGTCTTGCTTTTATTTGTGGATTTTTGGTGTGGTTCATAGTCTTTCTGGTCTGTTTTGAATGCATATTTATGTTTTTGAATTCACAGGTAGTGAAGAATAATTAACTTTTTGTTTACGTGTTTGGGTATTTGTGGGCTGCGGTTTTATGTTATTGCAGTATGTATTATGGTGTTTAGTAAGTATTAAGGCGTTTGTTCAATTTCATATAGAATTATTTAAAAAATTTTAAATTTTGGGTTATTTAAATTTACTGGTTTTATATTTTTTGGAATTTAAATTCCAGTTTAATTTTTTTAAATGTGTTTATTTTGGGGGATTGGGGGGGAAAAAAAAAAACGCGGGGGGTGGGATTTGTCGAGTAAGTATATTTTATCCGAAGATGGTCTGAGTCGAGTTTTTGTCGATATGTGGTTGAGTAAAAAATTGTAGTATTGCCCGTCAGTTTCAGTCCGATGTCAAGGAATGTTCCTGGGTTGCTTAGTTTGTACGTCTTCTTTGGGTAGTTGTTGGTTTTTCGGAGGCCGATAGTAAATAATTGATGGTGGTATTTGTTTTATAATTTGGGATAAGTTTTTTTTCTGCTTTGATTGAGTACGGGGCATCCATTTGTGTGTTTAGCCATTTAGATTCAGCCTAGGTATTAACGGTTTTTTTGTTTGGGTGTGAATTAGATTCAGAAGGTGATTTTTTGGGGTTTGTATTTTTTGTTGAATGGGAGGTTTTTATAAGGCAGTTTTATTATATTCCACATGATCATTGTTCTTGTTTTAGGGTTATTGCATGAATTCATTTCCCTGCCGATTTTGGATATTTTTCATGATGGGTTATATTATTCTGAACTGCTATAAAGTACGGCCACTGCCTTTTTGTTTCGGTCCTGTCATTTTCTATAAATTTTTTGGTAATTCTGGGAATGTAATTATTTTACTAATGGTTTTTTAGGTGAGTCCCTTCTGTTATGCCAACGCGATTTTCTTATGTTTTATATGTGGTGACAAATTAATTGAGGGTAAGTTCTATTTTTTTTGGACGTGATCCCCATTGCCATTCCATTTGTTAATGATATTTTTATTGGGCCTTGTATTAAATTATTGTTATTGGAAAAATGCTGGTTTACTGGCATTTTGAATTTGGTATTGATTTATTGATGGGTATGGAGGGAGTTTATGAAGTTAATAATACAGGGATGGATATAGAATAATTATTGTATTTAACAGGGGATTTATTTATTATTTACTTTGTTGGTTTTGTTTGGGGTTACGATTTCGCTAGTGGAATCTATTTATTTTTTTTTTTCAAATCTGATTTGGGTTTACAGGGGGTGGATTGTTCCTAGTGAATTACGTTATGGCTGGGTAGGGGGTTAGTTGAAATCGAAAATTGTTCTTTTTGGTTGTTATAAGGAATGATGGTTTGGGTGTTTCTTTGGTTTGGAATTTTTCTTGGTGTTGTAGGGAGGGGGTGGTTTTTTTTCCTTTTCAACATTTCTTAATAGTATGACAACAGTTCTCCAATTTCCTTTAACATCTGTACGGTGGAATGCTTTGCAGAGAAAATTACAGGTTGGGGTTTGCTTACTTTTTCGGGAAAGTTACGATAGTGATTACCGGAACATAATTGCCACAGTTAATTTTTGTGAATTACAATTGTTTCTAGAATGTCAAGTTCCAAACTTATAGCAACTGTAGTGGACCTTTTGGTCTTTTTTTTTCTTTTTCGGTGGTGATTTGAGGTTTGCAGATTGATTGATGTAAGTATTGGTTTTTCCAGTGGTTTCATATTTTGCGTTGAACTCCGGCTTTTGCTATTACAGGAATTGGGAAGTGGCTTACTCTTCCCTGAGCGGGTTGGATTTTTTTAAATGGATGGGTTGGGTCTTGTTTTTAAATCTTGCCATAATTTCACTTGTCGGTTATTGGAGAGGTGAACATTTTTTAAATACTACGAAGTTTTTGTTTGCAGGGGTCTTTGTAGGAGTGGAATCTTCCTATTTGTGTTAATTAGTAATTTAATGATTTTACAGAAATCTTCCGCTGTGCCGGGATTTATTTTCACTTTGGTGTTTTTTTTTGTTTCAGCCACGAGTTTTTTTTGATACGTTAACTTTAATTTCATTAAACCCCCCCCCCCCGGGGGGTTTGGAAAAAAAAAAAAGGGTTTTGATATTAGGTATTCGGCTATTAAAAATTGGGGGTACTTTTTTTGGTTGTTTGTAAGCTTTGTGAAGGTTGATCGTTTCTTAATGAAGTTGATTAGCGGTTTTCTCTGGGGGAAGACAATTTGGTTTTTCATTTGGAGGCTAGTTCCGTTTAAATCTGTTCCCCACTTGGGACATTGTAATGATATTGCAATGTCTTATTTTTCATCTATTCTGAAGTTGAAGTTTTTTGTAGCTATACGAGCGTATTGAAACATGTAACCGGTCTGGTTGGGTTGGTTGCATCTGGCTAAAAGTTTGATTGTAGAACCCTTTAACCATATCCAATGTCACTTGTAAATTGCACTGTGGTTTTTTTTTTGTTATCCTTGTTTTTGGAAGCGTCCTCGGCCTATCTGACCTTCTTTTTCTTTGGTTAACGGGTGCTTTACTCTGTCGGCGCCCTAGGGTTATTTACGACAGCGTTGACCTTGCGGATGGGTCGCTTTGAATAACATGCAGTTTCTGAAAGTGTTGAAGATTCATGTTATAATCCTCGTTCGTCGGTCACTTTTTTCACTGTGTGGTGTGGTAAATTGCTTGAAGCTTGCATTGCGGAATTCCGCTGGAGTTGGTTGTAGCAACGTAAAAGATTGCTGACTAGGTTGCCTGTTTGTATTATTCACAATCGAATGCCAAATTGATGAAAGGTTATTCGATGCCACTTGGATTAATTTTCTAATATTTTATTTTTTGCAGCTTATACAAGAAGCACTTGGAAATAAGGCGAGTTAGCTCTTACCGAAAATGCGGCAGTACGCGTTTAGCCGCGCCCGGCGAAGGCTGTCGTCCGGTTACGCCTGGGGTGTGGGCGGTTGAATAACTCGACCTGCTAGCGATAACGAGCGGAGCACGAAAGAGAACCTTCTCCTGCCGAAGCTCGGAACGGAATGAAAAGAAGTGATAAGCAAAGATTTTTGCCCTTCGTGAGCCAAAATTACCTCCCCCTTTACTCACCCAAAACACACTCATACCATGGCTACCAAACCAAACTCCAGTTAAGTAACTAGGAAAAATGAACACAAAATACCCTGGAAAACACATATTACAAATACAGTAAACAAAATTACAAAACATACTACCCATACTAAATCATATTAGATTAGATACATTTATTTTAACGCAATTAGGTATAACCCGGGAGCAGCTAATTACATAAATAAGATATCACGAACATGTAAACTATATAATAATAATAATAATAATAATAATAATAATAATAATAATAATAATAATAATAATAACAATAATAATAAAATAAAAACTGACTCATTCATAAAACATTAAATTACCTTAAGAAAAAAACTTCTATAAACCAACTCCGCCCTGAACATTTGTTCATATAAGACCACACTGCACTGGCACTGCACTGGCACTGAACTGCACTTCACTTCACTATGACCCTTGAATCACTTTCTTCATTATTTCTCTGCTCTACACTGCACGTCACGTTACTTCAAAATATATCACTTACGCTGCAATTCTTCACATGTGCTATTCTTAGTTGAGTCCCTTAGTAATACCTTTAATTAATTTACTACACTGTTTAACGCTTCAAGGATGGTGCTCAAAGGCTTTTTGCTGGCAATCTATTCCATTTCGTTATCGTTCGATTTTCGAAAGAAAATTTCCCGCCATCCGTTCTCTGCGGACTTAAATTTATTTTGTAGCTGTGATCCCCCTACTGAAGTACGTAAGAAATCGTAGCCGCTAATTAATTTCTTTCCAAGCTGGATAACCTCTACAAGATTTACACGAAGTGCAGTCTTGCTACTGATCGCCTCTTTTCAAGTGAACCCCACCCTGTCATTTTCTTGTTTCTGAAAGTAAATTTAGCTGCCTTACGATGAATCCTTTCCAAATTTTTACACTGGATAATTTTGTGCGGGTCCCAACAAATCGTTCCATATTTCATTATTGAAAGAAGAGGCGATAAATAAGAAATTTCCTTCGCCGTACTATTTTTTAAGATTCGCAAAATAATCTACAAATTATTAATCAGACCTTCATTAACCTACGCGAGGGTCGTTTGAATAAAAGTAGCCCCCAGCCACATAAACTTAAAATTCTGCAAAATATATTCCTCGGAAAAAAGACCAAAGCTCCTTGATTAATAAGGGATCAACAACTACACGGAGAATTAAAAATTGCATCAATTCAAAACTATTCTGAAGATTTTAAAAAAACGACTATAATATAATACCATAATCGCCTACTGCTACCACTTATCGTCTAAATAAAATTTACTGAAAACTACATACAATCAACTCACGCCATCCTAACATTTTCAAGCCTCCTTAAACATCTGAAAATATAATCTCTGTCTCTCCCTCTCTCTTTCTATCACTCTCTCACAAACACATACATACATATCTCTCTAATAGCCACCTCATACGAAGTATTACCAGTTAACCGTGCCGGAAATGTATTGACGCAAACCTGAGTATGACACAGCATACAAAGTTATAAATAAACCTTGTTTCAACGCCCTTGAAAGACAGAACTGCCAAGGAAGAAAAAGAGATGAAAAAAGCTACTTTGTGGTAAAGAAAGCGTGTGCGTAATAATTAGTTGGTCTTGACAATAATGAAGCGGAAACATTTTTCGTTTTTTGGTTCCTCGAAATTTTACTAAACTCCATGATTCATGAGTTAGTTCCTTGATATGAAGGACGCCCATTGTCACACAGATGAAACGATATCACAATCCTAGAATCTCAGCATTTGTTTAAATGAGAATTGTAGTGGTAAGACAGAAGAAGATGATGTAATAATTACGTAGTGATTTAGAAGCTGTCACTATTGCTACTTTTTTAATCGAATTTCAATTTTACAAGTTTTACTTAAGTACATTGCAGTTAGCAGCAAATAATTCACCATACCTGTTTGGTGCGACTTTAAGCAAACTGAGAGGTAAGTTTGTGTCTCAAAGTTAAATAATTTTGAGAAGTGAATATATATTTTATCTCAAGCTTTACAATTCAAGTATTTACAATGCTACTGTCTACTAGATACATTAGTTCGGATTTCCTTTTTAATAGCTTATTGTAAAATATTGACTTAAAGCATGTTTTGTTTCTGAAAAAGTTCAACGCTCAAATTCAAATTATTGTTTTAAAATATCAGTCAGATTTAATACAGTGATATGAATTAACAAGGGAAACTCGTGGGATAGATCAGTCATGTAAATTACAAAAAGAAATTTTAAAACAAAGTTTATTTTCAATAATTCAATAAAAAACAAAATTAATACTTCAGGTTTTATTCTTCTTGCCTCATTTCTTCTGATAAATGAGTTAATAATAACATTCATAAACTAAACAAGGTACTTGGAGTTGCTACCAGTATACAATAATTTCAATTTTTAGACAATCGCAAATTGTTTACAATATGTAGACATGGGAAACATTGTCTGTTCACTTACACGATTTATACTTTAATGGCCGAAGAAAGTTATTGTTAAAATTTAGAAGCTAATTTTATATGCTAAGGGGCCCAAGGTGCACTCTAAGGATTCCCGAACTGCCGAACCGAAGGCCTATAAATCACAAAATTAACCGGCGGGGTGACTCACCACCGCCTCTTTCAATAAAAATAAAACTACAGATCCCCCTGTGAAACTCTCGGCTTTATCCTTCAAGAATTTTTATCTGTACAAGTGCCTGAATATTCCTGTGTACAAAGGTAATTTTGACTGTATCTCACATATAACTAGTGGTGCTACAACAGCACATACTTTCTTACCTTTAGTAAAAGTTATAGAATATATTCTGTAATAGTTATGTAATACAATTTTCTTAATACATTTTTAAAATGAATGAAATTTTGAACATTTGAAATTTTAGCTATTTCTTTTCCTTTACCCTGGGACATTTTCAAAACAAAAATTAGCTCCAACACCTTTGATTAAATTTTATTGTTCCATAGTATGAAAGGCATTTATGCGAATTTTTCGAAAGGTCCTGATTTTTCTAAAGTTGCAAGAATTCAAAACTATCTTTAGTCTTATTTCTAGCCAGCAAAATTTATATTTTTAATATATCCATCGAATTTCAACGTTGCTGAAAATCTGGTCAATATCAAAGGTAAGACTTTCTAGAAGTGAGGGTCTTTCAATTGTTCCCAACGCACAGAGGGAAGTGTAGGAACTAATGTTAAGAAACTAGTCGCTTGATTTGAATGAAGTGCCCAACGCCCACAGTGTTACAGACTTGCGCGTTTCCGTCCCGATCCTCTAAAAAGCCTGCCTTCGGGATAATGACTTGTTATTTTGCAGAGTTTTTACGTTTACAACTATTCAATATTTAAGAATCAATTCCAGAAAGTACATTTTAATCGAAATACTGTAAATATATAACAATTTTGTATTATATTTTTTATTACAATATATTGTAAATTGCAGTAAATTAGCAATTGGCAGTCATTCAAATTTCTAAACAATAAATAGTGTAATATATTGTACCATATGCATAAACATTTTCAAAAATAAAATTATATCAAAAATGTCTAACTCAAAGAAATGGAATTTCCTTAAAAACGACTGATTTTTCAAAAACAAATCAGACAATATACACCTAGTTCGGAATTATATAAAACTAGAAAAGCGAAACAGTCATTCAATTGGCATGGATGAGCAATGTGAATTATTTAAAATACGTATTTCATATACAAATGTTTAAATATTGCCCAACCCTTTACAAATTGTACAAGATTTGGGGTAAAATCTAAATATTTGTCAGAAAATATCTACACAAATTTGACAATTATAAATGATTTTCATGAAGGTAAATCGGGTCCCAACAATAAGATACAATTGACAAAAATGAGCTCCCGTGTCATTGTTGTCGACTCATTGCAGCATTCCAATCTGATATTCTCTGAAAGCTAGCAGTATTTCAAATAGGTTTTAAATAATTTCTAAAAGATTAATGTGTAAATGTATACCAAAATTCAAACGTAAGAAACCAAGAATGAAATGTGAAATATACAAGTTCTGACATACGAAGCAACCAAATGTCGGGAATTACAACGAACAGTGTAAGCAATTATATGAAATACGTGTTCTTCTTTTTTTTTCAAATATTATTTTATGCGATTATATTAATTTTCAAAATTTTCGATAAAAACTCTCATCACTAACGTTAATAATTTTTAACTTGTGATGAAAAATTAACAGAAATTTAATAATTTACGACTTAAAAGAACAAAAAGTGCTCATCATTTGATGTGTGTATTCAATTCATAAAAAATAACATTTTTAAAAGTATTATTTTGACCTATTTTTTTCGAAAATCGACAATTTAGATTTGAAAAAAATACCGTTGTAATTTACAAAAAGTTCTACATACGTGTGGTAAGTTACAAAGTGGGACACAAAGATGAATCTGAGACAATGCAATAGAAATACCTACTTACGGTTTTGCTGCCGCGTCTGCTAGAGTCACTCCTCAAACACGTGCCAATCAGCAGTAGATGATTACCCTCAATACATTTTCACAGACCAATAAACAGAAGTATCTCTTCACATCTTACTATATGACAGATATGTATTAGTACACATGACCTTCATAACCGATTAAGTTCAAATGAAAAAGTATCAAAAGGATTCAATTAAGTATTAAACGGGTGGAATACAAATGAGATTATATGATACAATTTATTAAATGGTTACTTCTGGTACTTCACATTACAAATAATAATATGGTTAATTGACGTTTTTATAAAGAAAAAAAACTACATTTTATTGTGCCTTCCCCTGTTTTTTATAGTATCATTGTTTCAATAGTCCTTTTTCTAAATATTAAGCGTTGCTAAAAATATACATAAAGGTAATGTTCTTCATATTATCATCAACCCACGTAAATAACTTCCTGGTTAAATTAATAAGTTCCTGTCAGAATTGAAGGGTAGCATTTATTAAAACTATTATAGTAGCCCCTCCCCCTAGACACACACACTACGTCGCAATGGCCTTTTCCATATACGTTGCAAAGCGAAGAAATGTCATTCAGCACTCATATCGATGACATCTTTGTGGAAGCATAAATTCGCATTGTTTTGTAATGCTAAACATTGACCCCATCCGAAAAATAAATCTGTTACCTAGCGATGTGTCATCGATAGCAAAACACCGATGTTAAAAATACATCGACGAGAAACAATCGATGGTTTTAGACTAGAATCCTCTAACGTTGAAGGTTTGTATAATTAAAAATTAATTTGGTTGTTTGCGGCATTATCGAGTATGGGCGATTCCGATTTTCTTGAAAAGCCTTCACTTAACTTGTCACGAGAAGGAATTTTGAAAACTAGATTTTCCAATACACTTAATAGCTTTGTTTTTTCGGCAACCAATAAATTTTCAACTTCTCAAGAATGCTGGTTGTAGTAATCTAAACGTACACTTCTGCAATTATAGATGTTCAGATGAAGAAAATGCAAATAACAATTGTATTGATGTATCTTCTTGTATTATGTTTAACACGATTATATTTGGTGTTCAGGTAATTCAATAATTAGTTCTCATTCTTGGCTTGAATATGTTTGGCAGTATTTCAAATCCTAATTTTTTATCGAATCCTTAGTTTTTCTTTTCCCTAGTTCTTCTTGTAAAGCAATACATGCTATTCGCATCCAATTTTATATTACGAATATATATTATTGTTTATTTGCATTTCTCTATCGTATTGGTCCAATCAACGATGTAGACACTTTTGATAATTACATCTTTTGTTACATTTACATTTAATTTTCTCGTAATGGGGCGAGACTTGGAAGCACTTGGAAATTCCAGCACTTTCCTTTTCACCTGGCATTATTTGTAAGTTGACTCCCTAAATGAAAAAAGATGCAGAGATAAGAAATTGGAGTAAAAGAAAATGTCAAGTAGTTACCGAAAACCAATGTTTTGGAAGGATTAGAATTTTTATAATAAGATATTTGTTGCAGAGTGAAATACATTGGAGCTGGAAATTCACGCCATGGCCATTCTGGTGAAGGACTGCTTAGGTTTCAATCTGCGACTTGGGACAATCCTCATTGGCATCTCGTTGACAGTGAGTTTTATACTTCAATTTATTTGAAATGACACCTCAAGGTCAAGTTACCATGTGTTGCCACACTCGCGTAGCTAGCACGTGCACATACCTGCGGCCACAAGCCACGTCGAGAAGGACGTTCACTTTGTCAAAACTGTAGTATTGGAGACTGACCTCCACTGCCCTTTTTGTATCTGACATAACAAGCAATCTAGAAATACCGACTTCAAAATAGTGACTGTAAATGTCCATCAGGAACTATTTTACTCGTGATTTTTAGAGATTATACGCGCACGTTCTTGAACCCGGCAATGCTTTCCAACACTCCTTGACTGAGAGTTGAATTGCGCATAAATAATGGCAATGAGCGTTATTGATGACCAAAACTGATCGCTCCTGAAGTGAAGGTACTTATTTCCTCATTCTTCACCCCACGTCGGGAACGACACTAAAATTATGGGGGAAGAAAATTATTTTATTTAATTATTTATTATGTAAATAATAATAATAATAATAATCTTTATGCTCTTACGTTTTTAATTTGATGAACAAATTCTTAAATTTGGATTTCTATTTACCGATAGTTTTTGGAACCAGATTTTCGAATCGTCGATCATTTACAGCTATACGAAAATATAAATGTGTGATCAATTTAATAATAACAACAATAATAGTAATAATAATAATAATAACAATAATAATAATAAATAATTTATTACGTACGGAAAATCTCTTAGGTAAGGGATATTTCTGTGCTAAGATAGCAAAATGTTATGTCGCGATCTACAATTTCCATGGCAGCAATTTCAAGTATCAAAAATCATGAAAAATTGCATTATGGCTTTTGTCTTATTGCAATTTGCCACCTATTGCATTTTGTGTCTCATGTCATAAAAAGTGAAATAATATGTAATATTATGATATTATCATTTTGAGTTTGTGAAGGGTTACGGTCCATATTTATTGACAGACGAATTTATCGTAATCTTAATTTATTTCAAAATAAGTCTTTGTAACAGTTTCGGGGATTGTTTTCCCCATTATCAGGCTGTAAAATTTAATGTTGAAATTCTATAGTACAAAATTTAAAATTATTTACATACAATATTAAAATGGAAAAAATATGACAGAACACAAAACACAAAACAGATGGTTTGTACATTAATATTATACAAAGTTAACCATCCCTAGACGGACAAAATCACGTTCATTACGTTGGTGAGAGCGCTTGAAAAAATGCGTTCTGGGTCAGGGGATGTTCACACAAGGAAGGGGGAGGGAAAGGGCAATAAGGGAAATCCGCGGAAGGGGGAATAATTTATTCAGTGTTCGACATCTGTACAACAAAGCATCACACAGTTTTGTAAAATTATTATTACCAACGGCAGTATTAATAGAATTATTTATTTTAATCTGTAGAGTTTCAGAAACTAATCGTAGATATCACCGCGACTCACTTTATACGATGATTAGATACAAAGATTTTAGGAATCTCTCTGATGTTCCAATCATGTTCTTTCATTCTAGTTAGAACTTTACGACTAGTTACTCTAGTAGTTATATACTCTCTGACTAGTTAGGCCAAATATATTTGATCGATCGATATTCGATAATTGCATTCAATACTGTATATAGTATTAGGATCATTCCACGTCAAATAGTACAAATTTATGGACAGTTTGACCTTCATATCCTAGGTTTTAAATATTTTTCATTGACGAGTATAAGCAAAATGTGTTTTTAATTTTTTCCTAATTACTATTTTTTCAGATTATTAACACGTGTTGTAATTGTGACAAATTTAATATTTTGCGACATTAAAGAACATAAGATTCATGCATATTTTAATTTCATTAAATTTATAAAAAAATATGTTTTCACATATTTTATTTTCAATTTTTTTGAACATCCAGATGATTCTGAGAAATAAAATACAACAGAAATGTTTCCTTGCTGTTTTAGTGGCGCGTCTCCTACCGCGTTACTCCTTCAGCACGTACCAATCAGCAGTAGACGATTACTATCAATAAGTATCCCATTTCATCTTACTATGTGCCATATACATACACACATGACCTTCATAGACGATTAAATTCAAATTAAAAAGTATCAAACGGATTCTATTTTCTAGGAATATTTATACGTATAAGAGTATGTGATACAGTTAATTATATTGCTTTTACTTCACTTTACAGAGAATATGGATAATTGACCTTTTAATAAAGAAATGAAATTATTGTATGTATGCCTTCTACTGTTTTTCTACTATATCATTTTTGTAACAGTCCTTTTTATACATATTGTTCAGCGTTGGTAAAAATATAAAGGTAATGTCCTTGATATTACAATCAGCCCATTTACATAACTTCCTAGATAAATTAGTAGGTTCCTGTCAGGATTGATTGCATAGTGATTCCGGGCACGTCAACTACCAGGCTCATTAGTCCCGTAAGTGTTGTGCATGTGTTTGCTCGGAAGGGGGAAGTGATCTTTCTCCCGCTGTAAGGCGAGATCTGGCGATGACTTACCGTCGACTAGTGGGTTTTCCTCATCCAGGTATCTCACACCAACGGAGCATCACCCCAGTCGGGACAAGTTGTAAACTCCTGACCGATCACCCTGCATTTGTAGGAGTGTAGTGCGTGTTAGTGTAAGCATGTGCGTAAGGGGTGAGGTTAAAACAAGGAAGAGGAAGGTGAGAACGCTCGCGGTCCGTGGGCCGTTTGTTAGAGTACTGCTCCGGCATTCGTCTGGTGTTGATCGGAGAATCCACGGAAAACTACCGATCAGAGCACCGGCTGCTTGAACTTTCTTGTAGATAGCGACTTAATTCGACCCCATTGTGCGGTAGTGTTGTTCGCATGAACCAAAAGTAAAAATGATTTTAAAAAACTACGGTATTTTGGACCCTCAAAATGTCGAGAGGCGTCCGACGGAATGAATCTCCGGATACATTTTTGTATTATTTTTGGCTTTATGCTCTATAGGTGTTGTGGTAGGATATCTTTGGCATTTTTAAAATAATTAAAGATGTTGTCATTGCCAACAATGTTTTTTAATTCAAAAGCAGCTTTCGATGGCTTAGCCATCGAAAGCTGCTTTTGAATTAAAAAACATTGTTGGCAATGACAACATCTTTAATTATTTTATGCTCTATCTTTAAACTATTCACCTGACAAAGTAAGAACTCAGTATGCTAACAATTTTTTAATTGATATTTGATCTTCTTGCCCTGCATTTCTGATATACCTGAAACTTATACTGGGAGTGATGCAATTGGTCGCAAATTTCACAAATTCATTTGTAAATTTGGTAAGATAAAACGAATGGATCAATGCATTTTAAAAAAAGGGTCAAATAGAATAATTTCATGACTTGCATTCTCAAGAAGAAAAATCCTAATTAAATATATATTTTTGCAGATCTTGTCAGCATTTACAGCACTTTGTGGGGGTAAATTCAAGAACGTAGAATATCCAAATGGCAATGGTAAGTTTTCTTAATATAATCAGCTTGAAATATACTTTTTTTTATTTTCAACATGGAATATTTTCTGTATGCAATATTACATCTTCAATTGGCGTAATGGTTCTCAAGACTCTGCTTAGTACTTTCCAGTATAAATTATGTTATATTATAGGGATTATGAATCGCTTTTACGTCATTTTTGAAGAACAATTACCCCAATTGTAATTAGTTAAAAAAGGAAATTTGGAATTTAATTTGTGATTAAGGGGTCCTTCATAAGTTACGTAACGCTGAAGAGGGAGAGGGGGAGTGAGGCAGCGTTACGCTGCGTTACATAGGGTTAGAGTTTCACAGTTTTGTGTTACGAGATGCTGATATTTATTTTAAAAATTTTTCAACTTTTGCAGAAATATTTTCTGTTATTCAGTCTTATACTAAAATATTTTCATATTAACAAATTTAATTAAAAATATTATAAATGAAAGACGTTTTATTCTGTAAAATGTTACAATAAATGAAAAAGATTTTTAAATACATATTTATGTTGAATCCTTTAGATTACAAAGAACATATTCAAAAGTGATCTATAGTATATTCTAGAATCCAATTATTTGCCGTCTATGGCGCGGAGATTCGGAGCCTAAGCTTTGATCTCTATGGTAAGTGCGGCTTTTTAGAAATTTCCTGGCCTACACGTCTTTTTTTTCAATAAAAAAATGTCTCCAAACTTATTTTTATTCGCAGTCTGCATCACCAACTAATTCGCATATTAACTATAATAAATTTTAATGTATATCACAAATACAATTAATATAACTCATTTCTTCTTTATTTTACTCCAAATTTGCGTTACCTAATTTATGGATGGCCCCTAACTAATATATTGAAAACGATTGTTTTCAATACATCACTTCACTCAAAAATTTCTTGAACTAAGACGATACGAAGAATACAACATTGATATTAGATATTATTCATTGTAAATTAGGGTTTGGCAAGTACAGAATTTTGAATAGGACGATGCTCTTATGATTTTGATTTTACATTCCTAAAGGGTGACGGGCTGAACTATAATACACGATAATTAAATATTGACAATTCTTGTATCCAAACTGTAATAGTAATAAAAATATTAATTATTATTGTAAACAAATAATAATAATCAGGAAACCCTAAAAATTGGGATTACCTCAACTAATTCTACATTACGGACAGAAAGCAGTGATTCTGCAAACATGTCATATAGTTTGCATGTTCTTGAACAAATGAAGCTCTCATATCAATCAATCTCTCCCCAATGACCGAGCTCTTTCCTTAATGTAACAGGAAGGGGCAAATTGAACCCAGCACAAGCTGCGGAGAAATAATAAGAATAATGATAATTTTCGAGATGGCATAATAATAATTTCTCTACGACCATTACGTATATCTACTGTATATTTAATCAAAAAATGACCTCAATTACACGCTCCATGAATTTCAGTTCGGAATCCACGGCCTGTTGACCAAACGCATTTCTAGAATTTTAGAAATCCACGAGCAATGGCATTCTCTTTGTAATTTGCAATACCGTTTTTAAATAACAATCGCAGTGCACGGAAGTACCAAGTGGACAGAGGGACACGTGGCACACATCGGACTAAGGAGGATGAAGAGGCACGAAACGAAGCAAGGAAACAAAAAGAGACAATGGGAAGAAAATTGGAAAAGGGGAGAAGAGAGGACAAAATGAGAAAAGGGGGCAAATTAGACAATTACTTGTTGAAAAAATGGGATGATCGACAAACTGAGGCAAAAGGACAACGTGGGATCAAATGGAAACAAAATGAGACCATAGGACTATTGTCCTATGCAAACATGTCCTCGTCCTATTGGACGAGGGGTCAAATGAACAAAATGGGACAAAGGGCCAAAATAGGACAATTAGACAAAATGAGCGATGGGGCAAGCGGAAACGGGGGACAAATGGGACATGGAGGGAAATGGATGAATAGAGACAAGGACCAAATGGGACATATTTAATTAAAAAGTAATGAACACTGGTAAAATCTAAACCCCAGAGTCCGCGAAAATATTTTAATGGACTCTCGAACATTTTATCGCTTATCGTAGCTTTGGACGTGCTCTTAAAGCGTTGTTAGATGGTTGCTAAGGAGCTAAGCGCGAGCTTACCGACGCAAATAATAAAAAACGGTTGAAAATCTATTCTGAATATTTATAGGTCATAGAGAAAGTAGTTTTCTTCTCGCGCATATTATTCAGTGGTAGAAATTAAGATACCCACTTCTACGTCGTTTGTGTCGTGAAAATAAACTCGTGAATAATAGCTATCATTAATTGATTGTTGAAGTATATACTATTACATTTTCCCTAATAACGCTTTTCCGTAGTTCCAATGGCTTCGTGGAATCGCTTATCGGGTTCGTCGGTTACAATGCCGATTTTCAGGAAAGAAACCTAAGTGTTTTTTTTGTTGTTTTTTTTAATAATATATCTTTATTAGTGAACGAATAGACATAGTTCAGTATTATTTATACTACATCATATGTATTTTTTATGACTTATATTTAACTTAAATGCTAATTAACATTCGCAGTCTGGCATCAACAACTAATTTCGCATATTAACTTATAATATTTTAATGTATTATCACAAATACAATTAATATAAACTCATATTCTTCTTTATTTTACTACCGATAATTTGCGTCGTTACCTAATTTATGGATGGCCCTATCTAATATATTGATAAACGATTGTTTTCAAATACCATCATCCTTCACTTCAAAAATTTCTTGAAGCTAAGACGATACGAATGAATACAATCTATTGTATTTAGATATTATTCATCTGTAAATTAGGGTTTGGGCAAGTTACAGAATTTTGAATAGCGACGTGCCTCTTATGATTTTTGATTTTACTATTCCTAAAGGTGTGAGCGGGCTTGACTATGACACAGTCCCCGAGTGTTAAATCATCTTTGATCCCAAATACTCATCTCGTATAATACACACACATACGCGCTTGAATAGTGTACAGAAAATCATATACTCAAAACACGATCATGCTCTCCATTGAGTATCACGGTGAGACACACACTTTGGACTCACTCACAAAAATATAACAATCATTATCAGATTATATTGTGTACCCATGTACTCAGAAGTATGAGAACGAGGAGCTCAAGAGAGAATAAGCGATGAACACCGGAAAGCGTTATATTTGTCGTGAGCATTATAAACTGCAGAGAAACTACCAGGTGTCATGGTGTTGAACACGAGATCAATTGCAGTGCACCAGTCAGAGGAGTGCGGGTAGAGCACTGCTCTCGCACTATTATTCAGCACGTGTTACCGGCAGAGTGCTCATAGTGAGACGCTCGGAGATCTTATACTCAGTGAGAGCATGGTGGACTTACAGAATAGATAAGCACATAACCGCATGATATATATATATAGACGGGCGGTGATGTCATCAGAGTCTTATAACCGAATGAGGATATCTCAGAGCGTGTCAGCGAGAATATTACGAAAACCTGCTCTCAGACACTGGGATTTGAAGGTTTAGATCCAAGCCAACAAGGCTACGGTGCTGAAAGGCTTACCGTTCGGCTCGCAAGAGCTCCTACACTGTTCGAGGCGGACGGATCGAACTGATCACGCTTATAGTATTTGCGAAGCCTGTGAAAAATATAAGAATCATGATAATTTTCGAGATGGCCAATAATAGAAATTTTCTACGACCATAGTATATCTACTGTATATTTAATCAAAAAATGACCTCAATTACACGCTCCATGAATTTCAGTTCTCGGAATCCACGGCCTGTCTCACCGAAACGCAATTTAGAATCTTAGGAAAAGTCCACGAGCAAAGTGGCATTCCTCTTTGTAAATTTGACATACCGAGTGTTGTAAATAACAATCGCAGTGCACGGAAGTAGCCGCAAGTGGACAGAGGGACAAACGTGGCACACATCGGACTAAGGAGAATGACAGAGGCACGAAACGAAAGCCAAGGAAACAAAAAGAGGACCAATGGGAAGGAAAATTGGAAAAAGGGGAGAGAGAGAAACAATGAGAAAAGGGAGGGCAATTAGACAATTACTTGTTGAAACAATGGGATGATCTGGACAAGATACTGAGGCAAAAGGACCAACAGTGGATAAATGGAAACAAAATGAAGACCATAGGATCTTATTGTCCTATGCAAACATGTCCTCGTCCTATTTGGACGAGGGGTGCAAATGAACAAAATGGGAAGGGTCACAAAATAGGACAATAGACAAAATGAGCACGATGGGGCAAGCGGGCAGAGAGGGGGGACCAAATGGGACATGGAGGGAAATGGATGATAGAGACAAGGACCAAATGGACAAAAGGGACATATTTGAATTAAACAAGTATGAACACTGGTAAAATCTAAACCCCGGAGTCCGCCGAAAATATTTTAAATCGGACTCTCCGAACATTTTATCGGCTCTATCAGTAGCTTGGACGTGCTCTTTAAAGCGTTGTAGATGGTTGCTAGGAGCTAAGCGCGTGCTTACCGACGCAAATCATAAAAAAACGGTTGAAAAATCTATTCTGAATATTTATAGGTCAATAAGAGAAAAGTAGTTCTTCTTCTCGCGCATAATTATTCAGTGGTAGAAATTAACGATACCCCTTCTACGTGCGTTTGTGTCGTGAAAATAAACTCGTGAATAATAGCTATCATTAATTGATTGTTGAGTAATAATACTATTACACTTTCCCTGAAAAAAAATTAACGCTTTTCGCGTAAGTTCCCCAATGCTTCCGTGGAATCGCATTATCGGGTTCGTCGGTTACAATGCGATTTTTCAGAGAACTACAGTGTTTCTTTTTTTTGTTGTTTTTTTAAATAATATATTTTATTAGTGAACGAATAGATCATATGTTCGTATTATTTATACTACATCATACTGTATTGTTTTATGACTTATATTTAACTTAAATCGCTATCTTACAACTAAATCTAACTACACATGAATAGGGAATCACCCAGAGAGCTATGTGATTAATTGACCTTCTGAAAATATGCTGAGGAATGAATCTGTAATGGATATCTTTTTTTATTCTTTGTTTGGGAGCTGTAGGTGGTGGTTAGGCGTAGTGGTGGCTTGGGTTATTGTGTTTATTCTGGAGAAGAAATTGTTAGATAGAGCGCGATATGGTAAAGTATAAGGAGGTAAATTAATTCTTTATGCAGGTTGAATGTCTTTGAGATGAACCAGAGTGATGAGTGGCAAGTCTGAGGGAAATTATTTTGGATATGATCTAGTAATTTAATTAATTATTAGTCGGTTTTTGGGAGGCATTGGATTCAAGATAGGGCATTGCATAAAGCTTAGGGGTCTAATTATCGATTTATAGAATGGTGATGGCATTGTTTAATAGAGCTTAACTATTGCGCGATTTAAGAGTGGCTTTAGTTGAATTAATTTTTTTTGGCTTGCGTGCTTTTACTGTTATGTGATTTTTTCCAATTTTAGTCACTGGTATCTAAGATCAGCCTCGTATGTTACACAATTCCATTTGTGTGAGATCCATGGAATTGGGTTTATTGTTTTATTAGGAGTGGTGATGGGGTTGAAAATGGTTTCTCAATTCGAGAAATATTATTGGCGCATGATTTTTGTAGGATTTTAGTTTGATTTCCATTTGACAGAACCCATCATGCAATTTTATTATAAATGTGTGTGAATTTGTTTAAGATTTGACTTAGCTTGAATGATTGAAGACTCTGAAAATCTGCGGAGTCAGTCGCGAATTGGGCGAATGTGCCGTGTGTGAATGTTTGGGAATGTCGCTAGTGTATATGTTGAAAAAGCGTGGGGGACAGTGGTGAGACCTCTGAGGCTAATCAGCTTAATTCTGCGGGGATTGGATGGTGTGATTATAACTGTGACTGAAATGTTTCTATCTTGGAGAAAAGCTAATTAATGGGATTACATTAAAATCAGTTTAGGGTACCTATTTTTCTGTTTTTAAAGTTTGAATATTAATCGCAGGATACCCACACTTTGATCAAGAAGCTTTCGAAATGTCTAAAAAAGGTAACTAATTTGTATGCCTTAGTTTTGTTTAATGCCGTGTGTATGTGCTCCGTGATTCTTAATAATTGATGAGGGAAGTTGAAACTTATTAGTGAAGCCAACTTGGTGCATTGGGATTGTTTGAATTTATTCAGATGGGAATTTACGATCTTTTAAGGATTAGTTTTTTCAGGTTTTTGATAAAGCTGGGAAGAAGGCTAATGGGTCTTTGTAGTTTTCAGTTCGGATAGATTTTGAGATGGCTTGGGGATGGGTATTACATTTTGGAATTTTTCCAGAAATAACCGGGGAAAGTGAACTAGTTCTAATTAATGGAATTGTAATATTGGTGATATATCTATAGTGGGTTTAGGTAAGTTTTTTTAGGATTTTTGTTACAATATTTTGTCGTGTCCAGGGGCTTTTTTTATTGGCAAATTCTTATTATATTAATCGACTTTCATTTGGGGATATTCGCTTGATTTTGTGTGGTACGTTAATGGGGCTGATGCTATTTCGATATGTTTGAATGCAGTGGGTGAGTTGGGTGGCATTGGGAGTAATTGAATTAGCAAGTGAATCGCTACTGCTATCAGCCTTCTCATAAGTAGGCAAATTTATATTTGCCTGGCTGGACGTTGTTAAGGAGGTATTATTGTTTCTTTTTCAAGATATTTTTGTGAATTGCCACATACGTGTTTGGTATTTTTGCGGAGGGAGTGGATCGAAGTTATTGTATGTTGTTTTGTTTATGGTTCCCTTAGTTGCTATTTTTTTACGATGTTGGACAGTAATTTATACTCTTTTAAGCTGTGGGTTTCCCCTCCATATGCACCAAAGTTCGCTTCTTGTTTTGTTTCTAGTGTTAATAATTGTGAAGAAGTGTTTTTCGAAAGTTTTTTATTGAAAGTGTTTAGTGGTGGGGGCTGAGCCATTATATTACAGAATGTTCCGATTGTTTGTTAATATCATTGTTTAAGAAAGGCTATAGCTTGTTCTATTCTACGGAGTTTTTAATAATTTAAATGGGGTGATTGTTTTTGAATTATGTTCTTAAGTTTTTTCACAGTTGTGTCTTGTGTGGTTAAGTGTGAAGAGTTGGAGTGTGAGGGGGCGTAAACTTGTTGATTGAGATGATTCGTTGGCAGGTGATCCAATCTAGTTCAAAAAAGGGAGCTGAGTGAAAAGCTGGTTTTGAAGTGTTATGAAATGGCAATATCTAAGTATGTCTGGTGTTTGTTTGTAAATCTGTGGGGTAGTGGGAGTGCGGTTCTGTCTGGGATAAATTACTGAAGTTTGAGGGTCATAAGTTATCTTGCCTCAGTTGGCGTC
>BOPP01000089.1:5067777-5081519 GCA_017312745.1 Gryllus bimaculatus
CTGCAGTGTTGGTATTTCTACATCCCCATATAGTGTTTTTAGCATTAAGATCCCCAATCAGAAGTGTGAATCCATAAAATGTATTTTAAGAGTCATGTTACATCATACAGTTTTATTATTGTGAAGGAGTTCGCACACTAGTTCTTCATAGTTCTCAGCTTTTCTTTTATCAAGGAATTCAGTAACGACATTTTTGAAGCAACTTCATGTAGCGTTTTCAACACCATTCAAACTCACCCGTAAGTGATGATCATTTATTTATCATTTATCCCTCTTTTATTTGTTGTCATCCAAATGTATCCTCCATTATTTTATCCTTACTGATCCTCGGGAATTTGTTCCTGAAGTACCGAAAACCTGGCCTCCTTTACCCATCACCTTAATTTTTTTTTATCTATCCGAGTTCGGTGTGTAAAAATTTACGAGTAGTTGCAAAGTAACATGTTTTGTTCACGTATCATCTGTCGTTGGGCCTGATGTCAGTGCTTCTCTGCTAAATTATTTTTGCGTTCTCTGTTCGTCCACTCGCATAAAAAACAGCATAATTTATAATATCCGTTTGGGATACCTGTGCGATAAAATTCAAAATGCTGCGTACATTCCCCGAATGCTGTTGGTACTGTATCTTCGATAACAATTGTTTCATGATGCCATTCGTTTCTTTCAAATGGTCAGACCACGGGAATAATATTCCGCTTTTGGCTGTTTAAAGTAACCTTTCCACACACATAACTATCATTGTTTGGATGTTTTACCAACTGTCTAAGCATTGCAAGTATAAAATCGCATTGCATCGTACAAAAATTAGTACTCGAATGCTACGTGACGATATGCCGAGTTTTGTACAGTAATATCACCTTTCTCACTTGACACGTAGGGCGCGATTAACGTGTAGTTACTCACCGGAAAATGGACCGCGGCGGCCCGTCGTGTACGTGAATCACAACACTTCACTTCTCAAAGCTGCTTTGATTTGATATCATTAGTGATATCTACAATATCATACATTGTTGGTGACTGCTTCCTTGTAATAATTTTGCACACAACTAGTATTTCTTCATAAACGACACGTGTTATCTGCGATTATGTATATCGTTTTAGTAGTATACTTGGGATTACACAAAAACACCTCGGAGGGCAACTTTTGTTGTTGTATTCGGCTTTAGTGCAGCAAACTACATAAGAAACAGCTACAGTTAGCTATTTAACAAAATCACTGCCGACCGGATTTAATTTTAATGCGCACATTCCAATAATATAGTACACATAAATATATTACAGAATTTAAACAAAAATAAGTATTCTACTTTGAAAACTTTAACGACATGATACTATAATGATATAAATTACTATACGTTATAGTAATTTACAACCTTATCAAAAATCAACTAAACAATATGTATTGTTGCTATGGCTGCAAGATATTTTTTAGTGTATTGCCTGTTCAATTATTACAAATATTTCAAAAGCTTAGATTGATAAAGGAATTAAACGACTTTATGGGAGAAACCAAATTCCACATGATAATTTTGTTAAATACCATTTATTTTTAAAAGTATACATAAATGTATTTATTTTTTTAAGTGATATTTGAAATATTAGAAAAACCGAAGACAAAAAACGACTGTTAATATTCATCGAAGATGAAATATGTCTTTTATGATTGAGAAAGAATGCGGAAAGTGTTGTAGATTTGTGTTCAAATGAAGTGATAGTAAGCAGGTAATGAAAAAGTGGATTATGAAACTGAAATGTAAAACAGTATTATCGATAGATTTAATTTTCATGTCAGTAGACGATGTTTTTTACCAAGTTGAGCATACATATGTTAATTATGGACTCGAAATTATGGAATCGATTTGTGATTTGAAGTCCGCAATTTTAAATTCAGAAAATTTGTTTGCTTTTAAGGAGGTAAAAGTTCGTAATTTTTTGTTTTTTTTAGTAATATTTTCAATGTGTACTTTCCATGTGAGTTGACAGTCTAAATAAAGCCCCAGATATTTAAGTGAAATATTATTTTCATTCCAGTGAATTATTAAGTTCTTCAAGATATTTATACAAAATTTGCGATGTAGATGGGAAATGTGTTGGTAACAGAGCAACACGTTTCCCTTCTACATCGCAAGTTTGCTTTTTACATTCTAACTCTAACATATATAAGAAGATAAAGTTTTATGATCGTGCGCAGAGAAACGGACTTTTTGACAGAAAAACGGAAACTTTTTGACAGAAAAACGGAGACTTTTTGACAGAGAATCTCTTATTGATAGGCTCTGTTAAAGAAATATATAAAACCTCTTCATACATACAGTAAATAACTTCCTCTAACACGTGGTGTAGCTAGAATCCGTGTTTTGTGAGGCCTTAACGAAATATAGAAATAACGAAAAATCTATTGACGTTAAAACGTTTGACAGTCTGTTCAACTAATTTTCTCCAAAATTGATACTCACAATCGGTCTGAATAAACTAGAGGGCTTTGGGAGTTTCAAATGGATATTTTGATTTTTAAGGATACTTAATATGCAGCTTCAAAACCATTTTCAAAAGTTTCGGCTCCAAATTTTTTGATTAAACTCTATCTTCGACATGGCGTAAATGACTCTTTAAGACAATGGCATAGGTATCAGTACCAACAAAATATTACAAATTTCATTACTTCGGATTTTTTTCTCCTCGATCACCAGTTTTGGGTGTACTTTGACTGGGCTATGGCTAAACTGTAAGTAGGATTTACAACAACATTGATATTCCCCAAATGGTCTGACTGATGTCGCGGCCCCTTGAATTTGAAATCGATATTTTAGTTCGGTGGGAGGGTTCTTTACGTGAAGTCTGGGGTACATTTAATGTATTAAATTTGATAAATTGATTAACTTTTGTTTTGTGATAGCTTAATGAACGCTGAAGAGTTTGGTAATGGTTTAATTTCGTTAAAACCCCTTAGTTTTCGAACAGTGAGATTATTGAAAATCTTATCGACGCCTTCCTGCAACTACAATTATGAAAATAAAATGTTTTTTTTCTTAATGTAATGTGTTCATTAGAAACAGATCTTCAAACATCGTCAGGTTCAATTTTCGAAATCATCGTGTTTTTGGCGTCATTTGCAAAATTTAAATAATTGTTTTCTCAAAAACAGCTCTAATGTAACAGTACATCGAGCCGCCACCGCCCCCAACGCCCGCTTCTTCCCTAAAAGATTTCCTTTTGTCGTCGCCTTCTCGGAAAGGTCGCCCATTCGCCAGTTGCTACCTGATGCCGCAGCTTATGTTTTCTCACCAGGTGCCCGGTAAACGCATATTAGATTTGCAGAAAAATTTTAGCATATTCAAAAATATAATTAACAGACTGGGGCATTGCGCGATAACTGGATTGGTTGAGCTCAAGCCCACTCCCACACGATTTGCGTTTCAATACAACGAATGGAGGCAACCTCTAGGTGAATGGGTTGGGAGCAGAGGTCGGTGGTGAATTTTTGTTGGGGCAATGTAAATTCATTCCCGCTGAAACTTACGAAGGCGAGAGGGAGTTGCGATATAGAGGTGTTCAGCTGAGTAAAGTTTGCAGCTGGCCATCTGGGGCTCTCGAGGAGACGAGAGTGGCCCCGCTGCAGGCGGAGTGCAAGACTTGTCTTTATCACTGTGATTACTGAGTCACATCACGGAGTGATACCGCGCATTCGGACATTTGTGTGCCGCCCTCCGCATTGCGATCAGCCAGGGCCGCGTGGCGGAACGTAGTTATACCATAATGCTGCTTTACTTTCCTTAATAGTTCTTCATATAGCTCTCATCTTCTTATATTTATTTTTTTTATCTTCAGTTTTTTTTGTAGCTATTAAATGCGTGCTTAGCATTTTTACGGCACCTTTGCTCTTATCGTTCCACCAGTGAACACTTCTCGTTGTTGGCTGGTCTTGACATTCCAATTTATTTATATGCTGCCATCATTAATTATTTATAGAAAAGTATTCATTGTGCCTAAATCATTGTTTTCTTCAATAATATTTACTTCCGATAAGTATTTACTTATTAATTCTTGGTAGAGCCTCCAATCAGCTTTGCTGAAATTCCATATTGTGCATATACTAAGGTCAATTGTGCTGGAGGTACCAGAACTCATGTTGAAGTGTGTTGAGGAATCACTGGTTAGTAAGATCAAATCCATACCTTCTATTACTGATTCAATACGTATATCTCTGGAGTCTGTATTTTGTTAACCCTATAGAGTGTTATGGCTATTAAAGTCTCCAAGTAGTATAAATAGGTAAAGTAGAAGGTTAATATTTGATTGAATCTCTCGCGTAATAAAGGAGTAACGATTAGGTAGATATATATTACAAATGTACAATGTAATTGGGGCTTGGATTTCAGTAGCTACTACTTCTATTTCACTTGGAATGTTGATTTTTGAACAGGATATGTAATCTTTAACAAATATAGCATCTCCATCACTGTCTATATTGGAAGAGGTCCTGTTTCTGTTAAAATATGGAAAAACGTTTATTCGTCCTGAACATTTTGTCTTAAGATTGGTTTCTTGTAAGCAAATTATATCTGGTGAGTGATTTTTACATAACATGTCCAATCTTTCAAGTCTTGTGTAAAGTCCATTTAAATTCCACTGTAAAATTTACATAATTGTATATTATTATTTTTTAATTATTTGAGTTTCCTTGGATTTGATCATTGGCAAACTTTCATCAATTATAATCAATGATTCAGGTGTCTAAACTTGTATCAGATTCTTCATACTGCTGAAGAGCTCTTTTCAACTTTTTGGTGATTCAAGTAAATCTCCTATATCTTGATCTTTTAGTAAGAAGTTTATATATTTGATTCATCATTAGGATTAATGCTTGAATGTCTTTTGTGTAATCTTTTGCTATAATCATTGCATTCTTGGCTCCATATATATTTCCTATACATGATTTAAATTGGTGTAAATTTAGGAAACATTTTTCTTCATTAGTCTCAATAAATCTTTTAGTTGGTTCAATACGATCAATTACTGATTTTATTGGAGGATTTTCTGTCATATCTTTCTTTTTTCTACTTCAAAGGTTTTTATGCATTGTAGATTTATTCTGACTGTTATTATTCAATACTTCACCCTACGGAGGCTCAGATGGAAGATTTCGTTTGGTTAAAGGAGGAAATATATCTTCATTAATTACTGATGTTAAGTCTTATGATTGTGCTATTTTAGGTTCTGGTTTATTTTTAGTGTGAGAACTTTCAGGACTTTAGAAGACGTATTCATTGCCTCATTTTTTACTAGATTTATAGGGGCAGTGGTTGGCAATATGACCCTCTTGGTTGCATAGGAAAAAAACTTGGTTTCAGTAGAAAAATAAATTCTGTATCTTGTGTCTTCATAAAAAATTAAAGTACAATCAGGTAATTTCATGACATCATCGGGATCTATATACACTTGCCTTCTGAAACTCATATAAGATAAGCCAGGTTCTGATATGCCTGCTCTTATGAAAGAAATCATTTTCCTCATGAGGTATTACTGGACAAACATTAGATATGATGACTATGACATGCTTATTAATGAAGGGTCTTTGAATGAATGACTATGAATTGGTTTGTATATGTAATACTCTTAGCTATTTCAGGGATTGAGAGAAAAAATCAGATCCTGTTATTGGATATTCGAGATAAGAATAGAATGTTACAGGAATCAACTACTGATGCAATCTTTTTTATGTATTGCTTAATCTGTCTTGTGCATCAATGATTATTCCTTCATCTTTGCTAGGAAAACTATCTTTCTGATTGCATTAGCATAAGTTCCGTTTACTTGGTGATGTTGGTCTGCGTTGTTGGGGGTTAGGGTTTAATTAACTTGGTCTGAATACAAAAATGTCCTATCTTAACAATGTTTACCTCGTATAACTAGAAATTAAGTAGCAAAAACTCAAAATATCAACTCTTTAGGTTTCAAACAAGTCACATTTTCCCTACCTATATCTATCTCTACAATTCCACCGAATTCTGTGACTAGCTGATTTTTCCCTCTAAGCTACTACAAATTACTGTTATATGGGCACAGCGTTCGCCCTGACTTACTCGCCCTTACTTTAAAACTGCAGGTATAATTCAATACTAATGTTCCACTAGATGACAATCCCACATTGATGGCCGCCTGTATCGTTCTCTTTACCTCTCCCGTCTCATCCCTACCGTCTAGGTCCGTACAGACGCTACATTTCAACTCCGTCAGAGTTTATGTAAATCGATGTTCTCAATCTCTTGGAGTGGGTTCTGCCATCGCGATTTAAATGTAGCATGTTTGGGTATCCGTGTCAAATTTTGATAAGTAAAGGTTACAATATTATTATTATTATTATTATTATTATTATTATTATTATTATTATTATTTGCTATTATTCTCTTAAAATAATTTCAAATTACATTGTATTAATATTCCTAATTGTAATTTGTACATTCTAGTGTTAAACCAGTTTAAATCAGTATAAACCTACCTGTAGAAATATTAATTCTACCTATCTATCTGTTTCATATTACGTTTTGAAGATACAGCACAAATATTGTTTTATAAAACACAGAAATGTGGTCCTTAGTTGGCACAAGATTTCGTTCAGCGAAGAAAGTTTGGAATTCTCCTCAGTCTCTGTCTTTCTTGGTCTCTCTTGACAAAGAAGCCTTTGTGGTGGACGAGGAGTTTCGCCGCCTTTCGGTAGTCTTCGGATTATACGCTGCTCTCCCTGCTAGCGCACGAACCATATACGCGCCGCCTCGTCCCCTCTTGCCTGCCGCCTCTCCTCGCCCCCATTTCACGCCATTCGGGGGTTCTCTATAGCTTACTGAACCTCCTAACCCGCTGCGCGGAAGCATGATGCGGTGCTGAATAGGCGCATCAGACCTTGGCACTGTCAACTGAATATTTCATTGATTTATCAGCTGAAGAGGCTCACAAAAGACACCAAAATACACTCATTAACTCTTCATTCATCTGAAATAAAAATTCATATCTATTCACTCCTTACGGAGTTTTATGGGGGATCACTTCACGGGCCAGCACAGGTACAAATTCATTCCACTTTATGGGGTATTTCCACAACATTGCAACCAGAGACAGAGGGACACAAATGCTGTCAAAATATCAGACAGGTGAGTCATTTCTTTTAGTAAACCTAGAATTTCTAATGGTGAACTCACTCAATACAATAGCGTATCTAAACTGGTTTTCTAAGAGATACCCAGCTTGTTTACGTATTTAGCATTTTTGACTGAAATACTGTCATTCCAGAACTATCTACCCATTGCAGGTAAATCCGCTAAAGCTTGAGTTCTCGTGGATGCCCACTTTCTAAGACTGAACCCACCCTATGAGAATTTGAATCAGCTGATGGACTTCTTCCTTTGCGGATGACACTTCGTCACGAGTAAAGTAAATCCTAAACGTAAAAGGAATGCTGAAGAATTTCTAAGCCCAGGGGGAACCTAGATTTCTCGTCAGCGTAACAGGGTTTGAACAGCAAAACAAGTGGCTGGTTTTAAGCCACAGGTACCTGTCGTGCAGTCGTAGTCACGCACGGGCTCTGAGGGCAAATTCCTCCACAAAATGTGCTAAAAAATCAATCAGAGCGGGTTGTCTGGTTTTGCCTAAACATTTTCTCCAGATCTGCCACAATGACTATTTCTCTATTCTGAATTTCATGAGAATGTCAAACAGGTCGGTTTATATTTTGCCTGCATTGTTAAGGAGATCATTTAATGAGTTGTCTCTTGTCTTAGCAGACCCAACAAAGACTGTTCGTAATCGAGTAGAGCTGGCCTGGTTTAGTACCGCATGCTGGGGAGTAGTAATCATCATTGAACGTAGCAGCAGTTGCATGGCTCTTATGACCTAAATCTAGGTACTCCCTGAAAAGCTTGTTGAAAGTTCCTGTCCTTTTCAAATCTGCGCTCGAGAGCGCGAAATTTTGTTAAAGCATGCGTCTTTGAATTATGTGGCTCTTGTGATTTGAGGGGAAGGGATACAAAGTACCAATTACTAGGAAGCATGGTGTCAAAAATTGTTTGCTCCGAACAAAACACAAATGGATTTAGATTCATTAAATTGCAAATCTGTCCAAAATACAACACTGGCTAGACACAACGAGCAATAGTCTTTTGAAGAGACGAGAAATTTAAAGAAAAAAATTGGAGCCATTTTTTAGAAATTTTTGAATATGTCCCTGGGGCTTCGTGTAAAGTATCTATAAAATTAATGCATGTTTTTTCAATATTGCAGTGCTTTGAATGACGTCAGATCGAAAGGGGTATGCTTAGCAACATATATAGTTATGCACTAGTTTTGTTCACAGATGACGGACAGTCGAACGTTTTGAAAAAAAACAAACACTTAATCGGTATTAAGTTCCAGTAATTTCTGAAATATGACTACATAACGAGTTCGAAGGAGTAAGTTGCTACATTTTAGAACAGGATTTATCTCCCTTTTCTGGATCAGGGCCGCATAATGCAAGTTTTTCTATCGAAAACTGTTTGCAAAAGAATTACATTACGTTTTAATACATATATTACTCCGTAATACGTACGTATACGAGAAAGTAAAAATTACGTCATAATTACACGTAAAATAGTGTAAAACGTAAAAAAATAAAAATAGTGTTTCACTTGTGGATGTTCTTTGTTTCAGATTCCAAAGTAATTTTCTATGCAGCTACTGTGTGGGAATGTTTGTGTTTGCTTAGCAACATAGCACTTCTCCTTGCTGCATTCTTTGTGAGTAACAGGTTTTAAAAAAATGTAATGCCTTCAAGTATTATGGTAAAATGAGGCGAGAATAAATAGATTTTCAAGTTTCTCTTTTTTTAGTTTTCGCAGTGCTGCTATTCAGTATTTAGCTTTTTAAACTCGCCAGTTTGCAGTTCTAAAGTTTAAGAAAAATATACCTGAGCAGTATTTGAATGAAATTCATCAAATTAATTATTTTTTGAATTATTTTTGAAGAGTATTCTCACCGTATTCTGTAAAGTCACTATTCCCCACATTTGTATGGGAGCCAGTATAAGTTTTTATGGGAGCCAGTATAAGTTGTGTGGTGAATTCTCACTCACTTTCACTTCACGCCAGTATACATCGGTATACTTTTTAATGGCATTTTTAAGTATTGTATTCTTTGAGATAAATTGATATGAATGCAATTGATGTTTTTGGTAATAACAATCATTATTGAAGCTAAATTACTGAAGAAAACAAATCGGTAATTAGAAAATAGAACTACAGATTGCGGGAGAACAGCTCTGGTTGAAATAAAAAATGTGCTTTGGTCTGCAGCAGTCACATAAGGCATGTTCTAAAATGAGCAGTAAAGAAATTTCTTCTTCTGAATTCTTTGGAGATTTTTTCTGGAATAGCTCTTCTCCGAGCCACATCTCTTCTGAAAAGCTGAGAACCGTTTCTCAGCTTTTCTGATAACGAATCATTTTGTTTTGTGTCATCCAATGTCAAGCTTCAAATCTATTCCGTGTCATTTTATAAGATAGCGATCTTACGAATATAAAGCAAGCACAATTTGCACTGTAATGCCGTCAACTGCACAATTTTTACTTCAAGTGCCATCTCGAGAACAAAGAAAGAGAGAAGAGCCTAACTAGGTGAATAAACTAAAATAAAAAGCAATAGAGAAAATGTCTAGGGAATGATATTTGATAACTGTAGTAAAGTAACCAAATAAATTCATTTATTCCAATGTCTGTTTCACAATAGTCTATTAGTTGAACCCTGCCGCTCTGTCCCATCTAGTTGTAGACTGTATGTCTTCCTGAAATTATATTACTAATATCCAGTGCCTGCAGAAATTGAAAAAAAAAACTTGCAAAATCCAACCATGCGAGAGATGTCTATGATTTCGTTACTTACAATGACTGAAACAAATACAAAAAGAATGAAAGTTAATATTAAGGCTAAAAATGAAACTGGTCGTCTGTATTATTCCGTCGATTCTCTTACTGCTCTTAGAGTGAAAATAGTACTCAGTGCCTTACTGCTTACGCACAGCTGACGTCATGCGCAGGAAGACTTCAATAAAGGAGATTAAAAACGCATTATAGAAGAACAATATTTTGAAATTCTTGATTTTGTAAAGAACTGTTGCACTGTTTTGTTGTAGCATTCGTAAAGAGATTTTGTTAAAATTTTTCATTTATCGCAGTTTTACGGGAGTATTTGTTTGTTGTTTTTTAGCAGTGAAGGTGTTACGTTCTGAAAAAAGTTTGCGTGGTTTTGCTCAGCAGCATTGTTGCTTTTGCAGGCCACTACGGGGGTACTAATCCCAATGGTGGTTCGCGCTACGCTTATCTGACTGCGTGCAATGGGTGCCCGGTGCGCACCAAGGCTACCTAGCCACAGCCTACTCGAGCATTTAACGTACTTTCTAGCTATAGGACAAGTGTAAATCTGCATAATTCTGAATGGGCAGTGCCCTTGGGAAATAAAGTTCGACGAAACAGCTCATCCGCGGCAAACAGCGTGACCATAGGCGGAGCAAGTCGCAGAGCGAGGCGTCCGTCCACTCGATAGGGCGAGATTTTAAGAAAGTTTATCATGCAAGCATCGAAGCTGCGAGGTCATCGCATCAGATGATCAGCTGTGGGTGTCAGGCATTTTCTAGCTATGTCATTGCAGGGCTTTAATTTGATAGCAATGTTGTGTGATAGTTTGCTGGGGTCTAGGAGTTGCTGCTGAGTGGCGGATCATCCACTCCTATCACCACTCACACCTAGCCAACACAGGTGCTTCTCTCTATTCTTCAATTTACGAAAGGGGCTTCGCACATTTCGTTGGGTTGTCTTGGTTCACGATTCTAGTGTTCTTGGGTTGTCTGGGTTCACTCGCGAATAGGTTCTAAGTGCTTTGCATGCCAGTGTTCGGCCGTCTTGAAACAAAATTATACTTCGACTCTCTCAAAATCTCTTCTCAGAGACGATTTCATCATACTATATGAGACGTTCACAAGTCAACCCGACTACCTCTATCAAACAAAAAATTTCTGTATGAACAGTTAAAGGTTTTTACCTATAAAAACGTCTATACTTTTTTCAGCATATTTCGAATAAATCCATTCAGATTTCAACACTTCAGAGTATGGTTTCAGCACTTAATTATATATTTAAAACACTCAATGTCTCTCTGTCCCATAAAACAGTCCGTTTATATAGTGTTAGACACACTGCCAACTGAAAGCTATAAATGCGTTTTTAATTGTAGTGACATAATATTCTGAATGGTTTCTAAACAAGCTATTTTATTAACAAATACTGCACTCATGGCAGGCACTCCAACTAGAGAGCAAGGCCGAATTCAGCAGCTGTCTGGAGCAGAATTCTAGCGACCGGCTGCTCTGATCGCTAGTTTTCCAGTGGTTTCCCTAATAAGCACCAAACGAATACCGGAACAGTGCCCAACAAACGTGCCACGGACCGTGCGCGATCATTCCTTCCTCTTCCTCGTCCAATCCTCATTCCTTACTTACACACACACCCCACACACGCGCAATACACATGCCGGGAGTTTAGAACATTTGGAGGCCGGGGGCGGTATCTCATTTTTGGTACGTGCCTGGTTGGGGGAAAATTCCGGGGCTGACGTTTAGGTAGGCGCCTGATCTCATTAGCTTCCTGTGGGAAGTTCACCGCCACCTCCCGCGATAAAATGATCTAAACGTGCGGGACGAATGTTCTTAGCAGTTGACGCACCCGGGAATACTATTCAATCAATCAATAAATAAATTGTGAATGGTTGGCTTAAAACGTCTTTGAAGCTATTGCACCTTGACGTCTCATGCAACGGCTGGATACGACTCTTTTTCTTCAAGACATATCGGTATCGGTTAATAACATCAAAACTTTTGGAGCGAATTTATGATCTTGATAAGAGATGATTTTACGCCCATCAGAAGTGGATGGTTGATTGATTCATGTTTCTGGACACGCAACTGCAGTGGGTATTAGTCCTGTGAAAGTAGTGAATGTTTTGTTCCATGAGGCGGTGGCGTTCCTCCCCTGCTGGAACTTGAGATTCGGCTCGCGAATTTCTCCGATTCAGGTATCTCCTCCAGCGGGATACCGCCCTTGCAGGAACAAACTTTCAGATCTCGACACGTATAATAGCGTAGCGCATGTAATTGCCAGAATGTTTGTAAAAGGAGAGTATAGAACAAGAATTACAAAGGAAAGATCGCACGCGGTCCGGGGCAGATTCGTCTAGTATTGATCTGATAATCTTTGGAATATCGGAGCCGATCGGAGCACACTTGCTACAATTCTCCTCCATCCCCCCCCCAGTCAGGCTCGGTCCTGCGAGCTGTTTTGAAAGCCGGTGCCCTAACATACTTACCAATGCAATATCTTCCTTTTGTGTTTCCTAAACCCACATGACTACAAGTTTTTTTTCATGCTTTACAATGTACTTGCCAATGTAACAAAAGTACTATTCTTCAATATGGTTTGTGCCAACAGTGAAATTAGCATATTTTACAAGTGTATTTTTTTAATATAATTGTCATCATTTTCGCCACTTTGTTAGACACAATTACGCTCGGAGAATATATTCCGCAATCGTAAAGAAATCCAAATTGTGACCATATTGATGAGTAATGATGCATTTTAACAATTAAATTTGTTGAACAATTTTAATGATTTTTGTTTATTCCAGAAATCTGCTAGATGTTTGCTAATATGGATTTGGTGGACCGTTGCATCTCTCCATGTGTATTGTTTAACTTCCGTAGTGGCGCACTTGAAGGCAATCAGCAGCGGTCACCCAATATTCAGCAGTTTCACAATTTTTATGATGGTAATACGTTCTTGTAAGTACAAAACATATGCAATTTTGTTATCAAACCATGCGTTTTATGTGCGGATGATTCAACAAGTACCAAAAAGAAGTGATGATTGGCCTTCAAAAATCAAGAATTGAATGGATATCGGTTTTATTTTAATTATAAACCATGTGAACCCTTAAGATTACATTACACGACACAGAAAAATACACTACACAGAAAATGCACTACATGGAAAACCGAACAGCCCCAGTGTTCTCATTCCGTTTTCCAAATTAATGAAAGAATGGAAAACTTGCAACTTACTAACTCGTACTTTACGTAGTAAATTTATCAGAAAAAGTGTGATAAAATCTGCGTGAACAATGTAAGCAGTCATAGATAATAAACGTGCTAACGTTATTACATTATTAATTACATTCCTAATTACTAACGGTACGTGATTAGCACTAATATATTGATACTCTTTGAAAAGCTGTGAATAATTAAATACAAGTGGGAGGTAAGAACTTTCTTATTTGAAACGCGTGCCACAGAGCCGCCATTAATCACTCCTGCATTTACATGCAAAAATTCAAATAATGCATCAAAATGTGCAATATATTTCAAATAAAGATTAATTTATGGAGGCAGCATTACAGTGTGATCTAGGTCAAATTGATGTTTTTTGCTTTACGGAACATTGGTTGTCTCATAATAATCTAAACACACTCCAAATTACTAGTTTTTACATTGCAGGATCGTATTGTAGAACGAGGGATTGAAATAAGGGTTGCTTACGGAGGTTCGTGTGTTTACGTAAGAAATTATGATTCTACCTTCTTGTCAGTATTCTATTTACATGCAGTTGAAACAGTTTTTGAAATAACAGTCATACGTTGTACTACGCACAAAACTATGTTACTTTGCTTCTA
>BOPP01000089.1:5082032-5098249 GCA_017312745.1 Gryllus bimaculatus
AAAAAATTAAATATTTCACGGAAAAATAATACTTAGATCACACAAGGTATTGAGATCGTGTAAAAACAAATGTACGCTTTAGTTTATTTCTAAACATCATAGCAAATCACCCAGTTTCCATGTCTACTTCCGACAATACAAAAGAATGTTAAGGAAGGTAATAGTTCAGGCAAAAATCTTGAAATTAAAATAAGGGTATTTTGAACTCTAGTAACAAAACTAAAGCAATGTGGAATATCGTAAAAAATATCATCATTACCTTCCCCAAAAAAATTTCGACACTATGTTTATTTCCGAAACTACTTCTGACGAAATCTTACGAATAGTCAGTAAACTAAAAAATAAATATTCATGTGGTTTAGATGTATTTCTGCATTGTTTATTGAAAACTGCCTTTATACACCCATTAACTCACATTTTCAATGCCTTTTTATACATTCAAAACAGCAAAAATTAAAACCACATTTTAAAAAAGGGAGCCAAAATGAAATTAAACATTACCAACCAATTTCTCTTTTGTTTGGTTTCTCAAAAATGTTAGAGAGGCTCTTCTATACGCGAATGGAAACTTTTCTCAGGAAAAACAAAGCACTTTCAGGCTCACAACACGGGTTTAAAAAATCAACCAGCTGGGATATGGCATTTAATTCTGGGGAACTCATCATGTAGTACTCAGACTTTTAGATTGTAAAATAAAATTAATTGAATAATGAAAAACTGTCATCCGCGTGATCACTGCATGCCTCTTCATTGAGCTTGGCTGCTTTGCCTGTATATTTACGAATCCGTAATATTTGTCAAAAGTGACTTACTTAACGGTGGGAACATATTTTCATGCAATATTAGTATTTATAATTACAACACACGTCGTAAAAATCACGTTAATTAAGTGCCAGTATCAGAAGCTCACTATCAGAAATCCACATACAATACATATACGTTACTTTACAACGCATTGCCTATATAATAATAATAATAATAATAATAATAATAATAATAATAATAACAACAATATATTAACTGCTTTTGGATAGATCCCGGTGGCAGCTCTCCATAAGTATATCAAGTAATACATATAAATTTCATGTAAGTTATACGTTAAATTTAGTACATTAAAAACCTATTATTTTTACAAATTATGACTAATACTAAATGAATACAAAATCTGAATGCTCTAGTCTAACATATGTACAATTATTAGTATTTTTAACTTATGATTTTTAATTTATTTTTGAATTTTCCCACACTTTGAGGTAAAGTCTAGCAGTACAGCAGGTAATTCATTCCAGTTCTTTATTGTTGGGTAAACGAAAGAAAATTTTACTATGTCTTTTTTTTGCCTTCTCCCCATAATTTTACAATTGTGGTCCTGATGACTATTGTATGATGGTTTTAGGAGTCGCTTCTGAATATCCTTCCAAGTTGGTTCGCCTTTGTAAGCTCTGAAGAGAACACAGTCTAGTTGTTTCCCGACGTTTCTGCAAGGATTTCCACATGGGACTACTTGAATTTATTTTCCATCGCAACTTTTTGGATTTTTATTTAAAGTATGTACTTGTCCTACACGGTAAGGATCCCAACATGCTGAACCGTATTCAAGAATAGGTCGAACTAGCGACGTGTACGTAAGTTTCCGCGATTCAGCACTCCCTCGTCTAAGAATTCTCATCACGAAATGCAGAGCTTTCCATGCATTTCTGGCCACACAGTTCACTTGCTAGGCCCATCCAGTGTTGGTCAATATTAATTCCTAAAAATATAATATTGCTTACCCCGGGGTATAGAATCGCATTTCAGAGTATACGAGATATCTTTTTTTCTTATTAGAGAAACAGATAACTTTGCATTTATTTGTATTAACTTCCATTTCATTCTCTGTGGTCCAGCTTTCTATTTTGTTTAGGTCTGCTTGTAACACTTGAATGACCTGGGTATCTTTAATTTCTCTGTATAGTATACAATCGTGAGCAAAGAGTCGAATTTCGGACTTAATGTCGTGACCGATGTCGTTTACATAAGCAATGAACAGCAATGGCCCTAGAGCGGTTCCCTGAGAGAACCCCGACGTAACTTCGACACTTTGCGAAAGTTTAACACCTGTTCTTACTCTTTAAGTTCTCCCACCGAGCCATACTCCGATCCAAGATACTACTCTAGTTTCGATTCCCACCCTAGCAAGTGATGCTAATAATCGGTCGTGCGGAACAAGACCGAAAGCTTTTGAGATGTCTATGGCGACTGCATCAATTCACCCACCCGCATCAAGATAATCAGCAATATCTTGACATACGGAGACTGTTTGGCTTTCGCACGAGAAGCCTGTTCTAAACCGACTTCCTTCTTTAAATATAGGAACCAAAATTGTGCTTGTCCAGTCGTCGGGAATAGAGGCATTATTTAGAGTTATTTGAAAAATTTGCAGGAGGTACGGAATCTTGGCTTCACCCCTAATTTTAAGAAATCTCCAGAAATGCCATCAGGCCCCACTGATTTACATTTGCCTACTTTGTTTAGTCCGTTTCAAATATTCTTTGCGTTAATTTCTATAGTCGGACCTCCGCAGAGGGCTGCAGTAAATTGTCTTCGTTTGCGAAATACAGATGCAAAGTACTTGTTAAATAACTCAGCTTTGCAGGAGTCTGAAACTACCATATTATTTTGTGCATCTTTGATAGAAATTATACCATCTTTTCTGTCCTTGCTTTTCCTCACGTAGCTCTAAAAGTTTTTTCTACTTTTTCTTTGATCCTGCGACACAACAGTACGTAGATACGTATCATGCGCCGTCATTTTTTCTTTTAAGAGGTCTTTACATAGTAGCCTGAAAATGTGTGCATGCCAGTAACTCTTTTTCCTTTTACTGTACGCTCTCCTGACTTGAACTTTAAGTTTTCTCACTTTTTTATTGTAATATTCAGGGTCTGAGTTTATTTTCAAAATTTGTGTGGCACAAAACGCTCTAACCTTTCCACCATTATTTCTTTAAAATTCTGCCATATTTTTTCCACAGACCTACCGTGACTTGCCCAATTTGAGTAATTATTTCTTAAAATTTGTTGTAATCCTAAACAGTCCGCTTTGCTAAAAATATAGATCTTTTTACTTGGTGTTCTTCTGTCCTCCGAACTTGCTCCTTTAAGCTTTAGCAATATTCCATTGTGGACACTAATCCCCTGCACTACCTCGCAGTCGATAACGGCATCTTGAGGGCGGACAAAGAAAACGTCTAGCAGTGCCCCATCCCTCGTTGGGGATTCTTCTACCAGCTCAAAGCCGTTTTCCCAGACCAGTTCGTTTACGATACGGTGATAAGTTACGATACGATACGATACGGTACGGTACGATACAGAAGGCACACCGTATCGTAAACGAACTGGTCTGGGAAAACGGTTTTCAGCAGGTAGACTCTTTGGATACGTCACCTTTCCAAGAAATGATTGGAATATTTAAATCGCCAGCAATTATTGTGAATTTATTTGTATGTTTATCCAAACGTGCGAATTCAGGAAGTTTTTCCATTGCTCCTAAAGGTGCCCTATACGTGCCTATTACTTTCCACGTTCGTTTTGAATCATTCGTTTTTATTTCAACCCCTATTATTTCGAATTCTGTATCTTTCCAGAATTCTGTAGAGCAAAGAGATCATTTCACGCAAATAAAATCACCTTCTCCACAGCCACACTTATCTCAATAGCCTACATACTCATTCCTAAATACTTCAGCATTCACTATTTCCCGGCCAAGCCATAATTCCGTTCCTACTACATTGTCTGGATTGTACATATCAATTAAGTTCCAATTTTTTAAAATTTTGTTTAATAAGCTTCAACAATTCACCTACAATACTACTAGCGGCTTACCTTCACTTTTTCTGCAATTCCCCAGTGGTTGTCAGGTTCTCTCCGACTCT
This sequence comes from Gryllus bimaculatus, assembly GCA_017312745.1. NCBI lineage: Eukaryota > Metazoa > Arthropoda > Insecta > Orthoptera > Gryllidae > Gryllus > Gryllus bimaculatus. The sequence goes on from BOPP01000089.1 coordinate 5,085,943, forward strand.
GAACTCCCGCCAAAAGCAACACGGGAGAATAGGCAACAGAGTCGTTTCGCCCCTGTTCGGTTTAGGTGTATTCCATCTTTTCTGAAGTCACCATCCTGCAGCCAGCTATTTGGATCAACGAATTTGACATCCAAAGAATCCGCAACGCAGTCGTATGCTTCGTTAATTGCTCCTACTCGCTGCCACCGTACGTCTCTCTTTCTCAGCACTCCACTTAAAACCATTTTAGCACCAGAAAATTTCTTTTTGGCCACCGTTGTTAAGTCGTATACGTCACCAGTAATGTAGTCATTACTACTTGACCTTATATCATTCGTACCCGCGTGTATAATAACGACGTCTGGGGATCCGAGATTATTGTTTTCCACATATCTACGTAGCTTCTCGGTCCCTATTTCTGGCAAACATATTACTGACACGTCTTTAACATCATGTATTACATATTACTGACATGTCCCGCACTATATAGTCCCCTATTACTAGGCACGCTTTGCTTTTTGGTTCATTGTGTTGAGTGACTAGTTTTCCTTTTAGCTGTTCATTTTCCTTCTTCAGTTCTTCTATTTTACTTAATGCAGATTTTAGGTCTAACTCGAGTTTAGTCATTCTTGTGGCATCTTTCATTTCCCCATCTTTTCTGGACTGTTCACAAGACCATTTTCCACTATTAATTTGAGTAGTTTTACGTTGCCGCACCTGTTATGTAACCATTGCTCACACACATCACATTGCGTTCCCGACTTGAGATTTCCGTTACAAACACTACACATAATTTTAATAACGTTGTCCTTTCCCATGCCAGGTCCTGGATTACGTTCAATACCGCATATTACCAGTAGCATTGATATCACTGATGCACACAATAGCGCCAAGCGTAGGGCTCCGGAAGCCGTAGCTGTACCAGGCGCGCGCGCTGGTGAAAGGTACGCGGTCCGCCGGCAGTTATAGCGCCCCGCCCAAATCCCCACTGCCGCCCTGTATTGCTCCAAGCCACAAACCATGTTGACGAGCTCCCTGAAGACAAGTCCGACCCCGACGACTGCTATCCTGAAACATGTCATTAAACCATTAAAGACGGTTCACAAATTTTAGTTAAAAGGAAAATCTTTTCTGCTGCATAACTTTCTATACAATTAAGAGACTATACTGATTATTAAAAAGAAAACCAATGTTTATTTTAACAAAACAGTGATATATTGAATTAGTTTACATTTGTATTGTATAAATATTCTAAAAAGACTTAATATGTTTGTAAATAATGTACTTCAACTTCCGGGTCAATGACCCCCATCTCGTTTTTTTGTCCAGTTTCCTTATCCATTGAGCAAATGCTGAGATGGCTCCTTGATTTGATTCTGGACGTAAATGCATAGCTTCACTATGCGCACGTTTTGTTGAACTTTCCTTTTGCTTGTAATGGTAAGACTGGAGGTAAAGGCGAGTTACTATTTTGTTAGCAATGCAGAAAAATCATACTTGTAATGCGTTTACCGCTGCAAATAAGTTTTCTATAACTTGGAAATGAAAATGTCTATTTTTTTCAAATATTGATTATCTCGAGATTTTTTAAAATTTATTTTCATTTATTTACGTTAAACTTTACTTATCTTTCAACTATTTATAGTTAAATGTCGGGAAGGGATTATGGGACTCAAGAAAACGTGCGCCCTTGATCTTCTCCCCCATACGTCACATACAGTTTTTACTGGTTTTTTGACTGCATAAATCTAAAACAGAATGAGCGTTTTTAAGAAAATGTTAGGACGTTATATTAAATGCAAAATTAAAAGTCCTTTTTCACATAAAACATTTAAGTTTCCGAGAAACTTCATTGGAAGGCATTTGACGAATTTCCACTTACATGTATTCAAATCCCTGGAAATTGGCAGATTAACGGTGTATGAGATACCTTAAAACTAGTGGTAATAAACCAGCACATAACAATGCGAAATAATAAATTCTAACTTACGTAGTATCGTCGAATCGTAGTACATATCGTAGTAGTAGTATCGTAGTAATCGTAGTATATATCGTTTGTATCGTACTTACGTAGAATACAGATAATTAATCATTCACGTTTAAGAACGTTGTAACGGACAAAATTGTATTTGAACGCGTTGAATTCATTTAGATATGCGCAAAGTTTTAAACTATTAGTGATGTGATAATTGGAACAAACATCGAAATTCAAAGTTTCATTTACAACAGTAACGGAAAAACTTGAACTTTATGTTTCAAATTGTCTAATGTAAGTGGTGTATAACCTGATCTTACAATAAGTAAAGTGAAGTAATCTAATTGTATTTGTTAGTTTGCAGAATACATCTACGCATTGAAATTCATTCGCATTTAAATACTAATTAGAATCACATTCTTGTTATTTTTCAAATCAATACGTAATTTAAAATACTTTAATACACTTAAATTAAAAGAAAATTGATTTAGGAAATACTTTCTACATTAGTCTTGAGCTCTCATCTATTAATTTATGCTCGTATTTATCACGCACATTGATACGCATTTGTGATATGGCTACTATTCGCTATACACTTTCTACTCTGTACACTCTCAAAGCAAACCTGGAAGTCTTCAAACATATAAACAATAATTTAAAAGAGCATATCTGAAGGTTCGAAGAGGTCGTTCAAAACACAACAATAGGCAACACCAATACCAATCACGACTGAAAACAGATTTTTTGTTTTGAATTATGACAATATATCCTTGCCTTCCCAATCCTACTACCGCCTCCCATCATCGACACGTCCATCCACAAACCAACGCAAACAGGATAGTAAACGCAAAGAAACAAAGCCACGTAGAGTTGCGCAACCTAGCCCACAAGTAAACTTGGACACTTCTGATCAGGTGTCAGTATAAATAGCTCACTCACTACCAGAGATCCCCATACAATACATGTACGTTACTTTACAACGCATTGCTATAGATGGCATTAATCAATTAAAATCGGAACATAAATTTAAGCTAAAAGTACAATCTTTCTTGCTGCATAACTGTGTCGGTTCAATTAGAGACTATACTGATTATCAAAAAGAAAAATATTTTAACACAACAGTGATCCATAATGAATTAGAGCGTAGGCTCGCGCGGTCGGAGTCGGTATTAACTTGGCTGTCCGAGTGACGCCGCGTCCATGGCGAAGGTGCCGACGTATCGGTCGCCATTCTGCGACCTTCCTCGCATTACGCTCTGAGGAAGGTCGTAGAATTGCGACCAAACGTCGGCACCTTCGCCATGGACGCGGCGTCATCCGGACAGCCAAGTAAATAATGAATTAGTTTTCAATTTTATTGTATGAGTTTTTTAAAGACTTAGTATGCTTGATTTGCTTCTGGATAAATGTAGCTTCACTACGCCCACATTTTGTTGAACTTTCCGTTTGCATGTAGTAGTAGGAGTAGAAGCACGGACGAGTTACGATTTTGTTAGCAATGCAGAGAACTCAAACCTACAGTAAGTTGCAAATGAGTTCTCTATGACTTGAGAACGAAAATGTCTAGTTTTTCAAAGGTTGCTAATCTGGCGCTTTTTTTAATTTTATTTTTTATTTAACTTTAACTATTTTTCTTCCTTCAACTAATTATAGTTTAAATGATGGGAAGGGATTCGGGAACTCAAGAAAACGCGCGCAGTTGATATTCTCCCCTACACGTCACATAGTTTTCACTGATTTTTGACTAAATAAATCTAAATCTAAAATCCAACTGCCTCCAAGTATTTCTAGAGTTACGATCACAAAGCGCTGGCAATTTGAAATGGGTGACTAAATTTGATGCCAAATTACAAAAAATAGTTTAATTTACTAAACATTGAACTTAGTCTTAACTGAAGTTTTGATGAATACATTTCATTAAGACAAAAATGCTATCTTCATTATTGTACTTATAGTAAGATACCGAAAAAAATGTAATATTTTGCAATTTTAGAAAAATCAGGGATTTTAACTGACATTAAACATACACCATTAACTTAAGCGTTCTTTACGTAATTCGATGTCAAACTCTAATAAAAAATGTTTTGCCGTTTACAAGAAAACTCTATAATAAAAAAAATATAAATTGTTCATGTTTGATACAAAATTACGCAAAATTGTTAATATTTTTGAAGAAATTCAACATGATATTATATGAATATATTTCATTGGTAATCACATTTCATTATGAAAAAAAAAACACATTTGTATTTGTGGGATGAGCCCGAAGTTTGTTAACCTCAAAAAATTTACGAGGTAAAGTACCCGACAAAATTAAAATTCAGTTAATATAAAGTAAAGTTCAGTTCATAAAATGTAAAGTTTAAAAATACACAAGCAGCAACATCAGCCAGATCGATTGGAGAATGTCAATTGTAGATAAAGCAGCTGGCTCGTGTAGTCGCAAGCATTGTTTACGGGTAGACTGTCGTTTTGCCGTAAATCTATTTTTCGGTATCAAAAAGCAAGGAATCTGGCAGAGCTACGTATTAGACGACTTTTTCACAATTTTGCTTCTGGATTTATCGACTTTTTCATTACCAAGGCCAAGCAATTAGCGTATTTCTGCCGAAAATGCCCCCGTTTCTTCCAGCAGGATAATTTAAATTCTTTCCACTGCGTAAGCGGTAGCGAGAGACCAAAATTAAAATTATAGCATATTATATGCCCCTAAATAAACAGCTTATTGCAATTGGTTAAAGACATTACTTATTTTTTTAAAACATTTTTTCCTTCCAGCTTGTCTGATTTACAGCATTATAGTGGTGAATAGCTACCGGGTTCTGCAGCGGGAAAGAGCTGAATAGTTGCTGTTAAAATTTTTCTCTAAAACAAAGTTCTTAATATGCAACAATTAATATTACAATTCAATTATAATGTTCCATTTGTGTTAAAAAGTTATAATAAAACAATGTCAAAAACCGTTATTTTATTGTTTCATTGAGATACAAAATTATAAGTTTTGTTTCAGAGAAAGTCCATTTTTTTAAAAAATAAATACAGTCACATATAACTTTCTCTCATAGTAAATCTTCAAGACGGTCTAGAAAAAAATTTAAAGAAAACTAGCAATAGCACCTCGCCACGTGTTAACCTAATGCTTCAACTATAGTCTCAGACTATTTCAATTTCGCGCAAGTTTTACAACTACATCCGAACCGCTCGTGCCAATAAGGAATTGCAAAGAAATGCAAAAGACCTTAAAATGTGTACGGTGAATTTTACGGAAAAGATCAGATGAAATCATGGCAGCTTCATTAAACCGGAAGAATTAGAAATAATGTATTTATCTATGCTTCCGTAGGAAACCATTATGATTATTTTTATCAATTTTGTTTCCATCCAAATGATTTCTATAAATTATGCGCCAACAAAATTATACGCAAGTAAGCAGTGTTGAAAAACCACCTAAAAAGGCATTAAAGTTTCGATCAAAAATTTACCTAAAAAAATATTCTTATTTTTCTGTAACAAATTTTACAGTATATTATTGAGGTTATGAACCATATTTAAAAACTACTGTGATACTACAAATGATCATTAAACATTCATGTCCTTAAACATTCCTGGCTTGATTGTTAAAAAAAATATTTATTAGACACTGACCATTAGTAAATTTTAAAGATATGATGTAATTCTGTACGTACGATCACAGATATATTACAAGTGTCATAAACGATTTATAATTTCTCGAATTCTCCACATAACGACGTAAAAAATGATGAAATGCAGACGCGAATTATCGGCACAATAACTCTTATGGAGCGTTCCAAAAAAAAAAAAGAAAAAAAAAAAAAAAGGGGAAGAGAAAAAAAAATAAAAAAAAAAAAAAACCACCCCCCAAAATTCCTTTAAAACAAACGGTGGGGAAAAAAAAAAGTTTTTTGAAAAAATTTTTAAACCTTGGGCAAGGTTTTTTAAAAACCAAGACCTAAAATTTTTTTTTGGAATCGAAAAAATACAATGGCCCAAATTTCCAGGAATAAACAAAATTTGTAAATTTTGCCCTCCTGCCCGCTCGGCCTTCACCTTGCCGTTATACTCTTACACAATGGCGGCATTTTATACAGAAATCATTTCATGACAACTACATTGTAAAAATAATCATTTCGGTTCCCTACGGAAAGCATAGGTAAATACATCTTTCTAATTCTTCCGGTTCAAAATGAAGAAGCCTGCCACCGATTTCCCCTGATTCTTTTCCCGTAAAAAATTTCGCCGTACATATTTTCAAGTTTCCTTGTCACTCCTTCTTGGCACGAGCGTCTGGATGTGATGTAAACATCGCGCGAAATAGAAATAGGCAGAGAAACTAATTGATGCCCACTGTTGACGCGAAAGATGTGCGTTAGAACGACTGGTGCGAATTCGGGGGTTCTGCTATCGCAGAGTGCGCGAGCCGGCCGCTCCCGCCGAGCGCGTCGCAGCGCCCTACCCCCGCGCAGGAGAAAGTTCGATCCTCCTGGAGCCTGCCCAGTCTCCCGGGCTGAACCTTCGGCGCCCGCAACCGCATTGGGCCGCCTACGAAGAACGTATGGCACGAGCCCCCGCGCGAACGCAACATGTCTCGGCAGAGCTCGGTTGGGGCCTCCGTCTGGCTTGCTGGCCCCGCCGGCTCCTTCTGCTGTCGCTCGCTCTGTCCGACTTGCTGGCCCTGCTCGCACGCGGTGGCTTTCTTGAGCACTGGCTGCCTGCACTGGCGCCGTGGACGAGGGCTCGCACCTGGCGAGAGCCCTTCAGCGGGGCGCCTGCTGACACTCCTGAAGCGCATCCCACTACGTAGTACTCCCGGCACGAGCAACTCACCTAGCAACCTTAGATTGGTTCATTTTCGAAGAATGGGATGTTATGGGATTGAAACGATGCAACCCATTAAGTTTATAAAAATGAATTTACAATTCGTCTATTACATTTCATAGTTTGTTAATATTACACCAAACATGAAGTACGTAAGTGATTATTGTCAACTTTGTCGCGTCAGTGTTTTTTTATCGTTTGATTAGAGCATTATTTCAATAAACGCCGATACTTTAATGACGTGACTGACAGCCTTTGAACCTTACATAAGGCCGGTTCAGGTATTGTTTTCTTTTTTCGAAAACTAGAAAAGAATTACATGGGAGTAGTAAATATGAAGTTGGTTGGAGAAACCTTGCGCAGCGTCGCTGGCGTCAAAGAAAGCGCTCGCAGGGGACTGGCCTCGCCCCGAACTCCTGCCTCTGCCGCTCTCATGGGCGGCGCGCATAAACGGCTCTCGCAGAAGAAAGTGGCTTAGCGCCGAGGGCAACGCGGTACCTCGAGACCACTTTTATAATCGTCCTCTATCTCTTCCCTCTCTCTCTTTACTTCGCTTCTCAGTGATTGTCCTCATGTAATTATAAAAAGAATAATCCTACTATTTGTTTCACGATTGCTACTGGTGTCCATCGAATTTGAAGTATTTGATCTGCAAAGCAATTGTACTGTCGCTCGTATGACCGGAAACAAATATAAGATTCAAAAACCAAAAAAGATCTGTTTGCTTTTTTTTATATAATTTTCTCCGTTCCGCGCATTCTACAGAGAACGTTATACAATGTTTGAAAATTAAAATCGGGGAGTTTTGCAGCGTTTATAATGTCAGCCATTAGTAATTTTGTTATTATTATTCATTGTTTGTTTATGAGGACCTGTTAGCTTTTAAACGAGGATGTAATGATTTCTTTAGTATATGATATGCCAGAAACTATCATCTTTGGGAATTTTTGTTGTTGTTTTTTTTTTTAAAGAAAGGTATAGTTTAAAATAAATTTTGATCACTTCGCATCCGTAACTTAATAAGACAATAAAGGAGTTAATTGCTCAAGAAATCGCTTATCTATTTTGTTATGCATGCCACTGCGTACAAATATTTGGTGTTGCTCGTGATATTATAAATAAGCGAGTGCTCCACCCCGATTCATCGTTATTATGATCGCTGTTAGCGTATTGAGCGCCAAAATTAGGCGCCTCGTTTCGAAGTTACATCCACTTTCGATGTTCTTTGATGGCGTGTCACGGGCAAAGGATCATACATTTCAACACTTGGCGCTGAGGAGATTGTCTAATTCTACTCCGAAAAAGGCGCGCGCCCCATTTTCTTCTCAGTGGACCCACATCTCACTTCTTTCGTACAACGTTCCTATGAACGTCTATTTCAACTGTTTTCTGTTAGTTCGGAGGCGTCACCGAAAGATCGCAATCAGCTCCTGGCAGCCTTGCGCAAAAAGAATAATTTCGTAGAAACCCAGCGATTTCGACTTGAGAACGTCCACGACGGGTCCACCAGCCTTCGCATTGCAGCAGAGGCACTGGATGCAGTGTAAACGTGAAGTAAAAAACGGCGAAAGTTGTAAAAGAAACGCTTGATTTGTCTGGACAGACGTAATCTCTTTCATACTCGTTTCTTTTTCTCCAAGTAACGATCTTTTTCTATTGTTGGTCGTTTTCTCTCTTGCAGAAGATCTTGGCCTGATGAAACACTATCGATAGGAGAGGCGATGTTTCGTTGCGTTGGCAGCTTCTGTCCAACGTATCTTTACGAGTATTTTACTGCCCCACAATCGCCTTTTTCGAAGACAAATAAGCTGTTTTTCTACTTCAGAGACGCATCGTTACATATATCACCCGAATGACACATTATTGCGAAGCTGTTAAATGATTTATAGTCGTTCGGTGGCTCGTATCGGAAGTTCGGTGAACGAATATTTTCTCCCGGCCTCCTGGCCTTTTTGGCGGGGACAGTGAAGTGAAGCGTGTTAATGCTCGAAGACAGTCCTATCACACACACTATTTACACACTTGACACGAAATCAAATAATGTACGTCGGCATGCAGCAAACCATGGGCGACACGGAACCATTCCACCCGTCTTGGCCTTCGAAACCCAAATTTTAAAATGGAAAATGCAATTCGGGAGTTGATAATACAGCGTGTGCTAGTTGTGTCATAATTCACAGTCGACACAATCGTTATAGCGAAAGATAAAGCATGGAGGATAACAGCACAGATCCTTCTCTCTCAACTAATATTCAAAGCAGAAATTTTTAAGAGGAAGGAAGAACGTTACGTGGACGCTTTCAATTGAAGTTCATTTCCTTGTCAGGCAATCCAAAATCTTATGTTTATAACGTGCCTTCAAGTTTGCTGAAACCTCATGCCTCTTCCAGCCTCGGAGCTTCCCATATATTTTTAAAATAATGCGCGAACAAAAGCGAAATCTGATTATGTTTTATAACGTTTGGTTCTAATTAGAGCCAAATATGCGTAATATGTATGTATGCTTCAAGTGCCAAGAATCCCGCAATAGATAATAATCTAACAAAAGTCGTATTCAAGAAATCAATTTTGCTAGATATACGAGCAATGAAGAATTATCTCCTTTTTCACACACGCAGCAAACCCACATACGCGTAATTGTGTTGAAACAAACCGCCTCTTCTTCTGCTTCTGCATTGCATCACTCTTTCTTCTTTTCGTGAGTATATGTAAAAGGCGAAAAAAATTATAAATCGTGTATGACATTGGAATAGTACATCTGTGGCCGTACGTACAGAATTACGTCATACTTCTTGAAACTTCAGACCTGTCTCCAGTATCTTTCAATAATGGTTTTTAAACCATCATGCACGTGGGTTAAGTAGCAAGAACATTTTGCTAATTATTATCACAGTAGTATTTACTGACACATAATAACCTTTAATAATAATAATAACAATAATAATAATACATAAAGAAATTGTGTACAGAAAAAATAACGAATATTTTCAAGCTAAACACCAATCTTTTGGAGAATTTGGCAAGCAAATAGAATTAGACAAGCCTTTGGCGTGTAATCATTACACGGAGTGGAACCCAGGTGATGACCATAGTTTTTTCCTATTTGCAAGTGCAATATTCTAAATCGTGCGGTAAACTCGCAATCGGCCACGAAAAAACACTGGGAATGAACAGAAATGCCGGATTAAAGTAATCGTATTTTTAAACTACAATGCAACAAAGAAGCACAAAGACCTTGAAGCCCACGTGGTTGGCTGCTTCCCGTGGTTTACCCACCGGCAGATCGCACTCCGGAACCGAGGTGAATAGCTGGCTTTCGGAGAGCAATTACGATGCAATGGCATTTGCAAAAAGTTTTGTGCGGAGCGTTTTTGCATTCCTGCGGGCAGCCACAGCGCGCCAAAAGTATAGCGAAATCGACACGCATAGAATATTAACTTATACACGACAATCGATGTGCAGTGTATGTTACATGGAAAGCAACCCTCATCTATGGTACTAGAACACGTATATGTTCAAAAACCAACCAATCTACGTGGAGTTTGATTACTTGCAGGTAAACCCAGACTAATATTTTGATCGAAAATACCTGGCCATTTCAGATAACAAATTTTGTAAATTGCCTCCTGCGACCTCGCCTCACTTGCGTATACTTTTTACAACATGGCGCATTTTATACAGAAATCATTTCGATGACAACTACATTGGTAAAAAATAATCATTTCGGTTCCCTACGAAGCATAGGTAAATAATTCTTTTCTAATTCTTCCGGTTCAATGAAGAAGCTGCCACGATTTCCCCTGATCTTTTCCGTAAAATTCGCCCGTACATATTTTCAGCTTTCCTTGCACTCCTTCTTGGCACGAGCGGTCTGGATGTGGATTGTACAACCTCGCAGCGAAATAGAAAATAGGCAGAGAAAATAATTGATGCCCTTGTTGACGCGAAAGAATGTGCGTTAGAACGACGGTGTGCCGCAATTCCGGGAGTTATGCTCTCGCAGAGTCGCGCGAGCCGGCCGCTCCCGCCGAGCAGCGTCGGCAGCGACCACCCCCGCCAGGAAGAAAGTGTCGTCATCCCTGGAGCTGGCCCGAGTTCCCCGGGCTGAACCTTCGGCGCCGCAACCGCATTGTGGCCGCCTACGAAGAACGTATGGCAACGAGCCCGCCCGCGCAGACGCACATGGTCTCGCCGGCTCGTTGGGCTCCGTCGGCTTTTGGCTGGCCCGCCGCTCCTCTGCTGTCGCGATCGCTCTGTCCGACTTGCTGGCCAATGCCTGCACCGGTGGCTTCCTTTGAGCAACTGCTGCCTGCACTGGCGCCGTTGGACTGAGGGCTCGCAACACCTGGCGAGAGCAACTTCACAGGGCGTGCTGACACTCCTAAGGCCGCATCCCACAACGTTAGTACTTCCGGCACGAGCAACTGCACCTAGCAACCTTAGATGGGGTTTTCATATTTCGACGATTGGGATGTTATGGATTGAAACGATGAATTAAGTTTAAAAATTGAATTACAATTCGTCCTATTAACATTTCATACGTTTTTTTTAATATTACCACCAAACATGAAGTACGTAGTGATTATTGTTCAACTTTGTACGTCAGTGTTTTTTTATCGTTTGATTAGAGGCATATTTCAATAACGCCGATACTGTTTAATGACGTGAAACTGACACCTTTGAACTTGAACATAGCGGTTCAGGTATTGTTTTCTTCGAAACTAGAAAAGATTACATGGGAGTAGTAATATGAAGTTGTTGAACCCTTGCGGCAGCGTCGCTGGCGTCAGAGAAGCGCTCGCAGGGGGACTGGCCCTCGCCGGACAGCCGACTCCTGCCTCTCGCTCTCTGGGCGAGCGCATCAACAGGCTCTCGCAAGAAGAAAGTGGCTGCCCGCCGAGGCACCGCGTACCTCGAGAACCCACTTTTAACTCGTCTCTGTCTCTTCCTCTACTCTCTTTATTCGCTTTTCTCAGTGATTGTCTCAATGTTATAAAAAGAAATATCTAATATTTGTTTACACGATTGGCCTATCTGGTGTCCATGAATTGAAGTATTTGATCCCTGCAAAGCAATTGTACTGTTCGCTCGGTATGACCGGAAACAAAATATAAGATTCAAAAAACCCCCAAAAAGATCTGTTTCTTTTATTTTATTTCATTTTCCGTTCGCATTCTACCAGAGAACGTTATACAAGTTTGAAACATTTAAAATCGAGTTTTGGCAGCGTTTTTATAATGTTCATGCCAATTAGTATTGTTATTATTAATTATGTGTTTGTTTTATGAGGACTGTTAGCTTTTAAAACGAGGTGTAATGAATTTTCTTTGGTATAGTATGCCAAGAACCTATCATTCTTTGGGATTTTTGTTGTTGTTTTTTTTTAAAGAAAGGTATAGTTTAAATAAATTTTGATCACTCCGCATCCGTAACTTATAAGATCAATTTAAGGAGTTAATCAGAATACAATATTGCTAGTTGTAAGAGCAAGAATTATACTCTTTTTATAAATATCCA
>BOPP01000090.1:0-11851 GCA_017312745.1 Gryllus bimaculatus
CTTAGTCCCCCGCCTTTTAACATTGAGTGAACCGGCCCTGAACAGGACCAGACTGATGCTGACTGATTTGCCTTGTTGACGGAGATGTGAGTTTGTCAGTGCACGTCTTTTATTAAATATGAATTTAGACACTTCAGATCAGAATAAACCAAAAGGTAAGAATTTTGAAGTTGCAACTAATATAGCTTTAAAGAATTGTATATTTTTGTTGGAAAATAATTGAGGTTAGGTTTACATTAATCGTGTTTTTTGATGATAGCCACGTTCGATCCGGGATGGAACGATCCACCTACCTTTTCTTACGATGCGACAAAAATTACCGCCCAACCGGGAAAACGTGGAACACTCCTGAATAAACGCGTGGCATTTCCTATGAGCCCTAGCACAGGAGGATGTACTTCCACACAATCGCCCAGTGGTGTGAGTGAACAACCTCCTTTACGACCTCCCATCGGTCCACCCTGCAATGCACCTTCTGGAGCACCACCACCAGTTCTTACTGGTGTCCCTGCCTCCCTTCTGAATTCAGATTCATGTGACAGCGAAGAAGCCCTTCAAAAGGGTGTTGATATTTTATGTCAAATTGTTGATACACTTCCTCCAGATGACAAGGTATGTTCAAGATATTTGACAGTAGAGTCATTGACCGCAACTTTTCAGTAAAATTATAATTATGTTTTGTTCACTGGAGAAATAGGTGTACGGTAGAAATAATTAGTAGTTACAAGTAATTTTGTAAAAGGTAAATTATATTATTAACTGCAATTTCATCAGTTTAAAACGGTTCATCGTTTCAGCAATATGTTGATAACATTGTTGGCAAGTGCACTGTTTAGATAGTGTTCATTCTTCTGTTAGCAGAGAAGAAAACAAAATTCATGAATGTTATTTGTGGAACAGTATTTTTATGTTGATTTTTTTTTAAATTCATTTTGATCTATTAAAGGCTGTAAATTCTTGGCAATCTGGGAAATGCCGCATTGTTGGCTGAGATGCCGACGTTTCGCCTGACATGTTGCAGGCTTTCTCAGGACAGTGACTGAGAGGAAGCCTGCGACATGTGAGGTGAAATGTCAGCCTCTCAGCCAACAACGTGGCGTCTCCCGGATAGCCAAGAATTTCTGAAATCGAGCTGTGGAAGCGTACGTGTGTATTAAAGGCTGGTTCATCCATATGGTTTTGGTAAACAAATTACTTTTTATAAGCAGTTTTGGATTGAAGTTGAATTTTAACAAGATTCTTCTATGAAAGAATTCATTGCTTAAAACGCAGACTTATAAATAAAATAAAAATTTTTTACAAATATAATTCATTGTTGAAAATATGGAAGTAAATAATCAAATGATATGCTTATTTTCTTGTTAACTTTGTTATATTAATGTTGTGTGTTCTTTAGAGACAAAAAGATGATATAAAAAAGAGACTTGACGTGTTGCGGAAAATGTGTAAAGAGGATAAATTGAATCCCGACATTTATGGGCGACTTGTGCAATTAGCAAGTGGTAAGTATTGTTTATAATTAAATGCTTTACAGTTAGTTTTAGTGCTTAACTGTGAATGTACTGAACGTAGAAAATACAACTTGCAGGAAAAAAATGTTCGGTCTCAGTTCTGTTAACACTTAACTCTACAGGTATGCTAGTGCCTGAGAGTTATTTTTGTATAATTTGATGAAGGGGATTGATGGAACTCTGCCACTGAGGGAATGAACTTGCTTCTGAATAATGGCAGCAGATCACAAAAATAGAGATAACCGATCTAGCTATGACATCATAAATCAGGTTGAAGGATCATCTAGAACAGAAGAAAACAAATGTGATAGAGCAAATATGCAGAAACAAAGAGTATTCCAACAATTCAAAAGATATTGAAGAGTTTAAGACTGTCTTGTAAACTGGAAAATGTAAAATAAAGAAGAAAGCGTAAAGATACTGGAATTTTGAATTCGCGATATTTGGATATTTCACTGTCCCTCTGAAATAATAAAATCATTCATAATTGAAAATGTGTATTATCTGTTGGGATTATCATTTAAAGTGAATACCTGATATAGTGAACAAAATATGAATGTGTGAAAACCAGAACGGTTTAAGTGCCATTTCATAAATTCTGAGAAATCAGTTTATTTAAGGCAATATTATAATACTCTGTTTCATTATAAAAACCATGGCATTTGGATTTTCCATTAAAACCATGTTGCCCTTGAAATATAGTCCAAAATAAACATGTTTTCCTCAGAATTTATAATATGTCACTTATACCATTCTGATTTTCACCCATTCATATGTTAATTTGTCGAGGTTTGCTGTAACTGGAGTTAAATGAACTACACTATTATTTATAAAGTTTTAATGGACTACAATTTTCATCAAAAGAAAATTTCAATATAATTTGATCAATATAGAAATTTCACTACTATTAATAATCCATGCCAATAAAACTTGTTCTTTATTATATTACAACCCATCCTTTATTTTATTCTGAAAATTAATTCAGTAAATAAATGAAATGAGATAAATGTAATAGTTTACAAGTCGGAATATTTTTGTTGCATTCTTTTGTTAATCATTAGAATTAAAACACACCTGTTTTATAACAATGTTTATTACATTGTGTTTAAGTCAAATCATAAAAAATTTGGAAGCAATTGACATTGTTGTACTTTGATCATATATGTTCAATAAAATTAAATTAAGATATTTATCATCATACACTATTACATTAGAGTATGAATTCAGATTGATTATTACTTACTACTTAATGACAAAACATTAAGATCACAATGATAGGATTGAAACATCTGATCAATGTGTAAATACTTCTAAAAGATTAATATGCTTATTAAGAGAGGCCATTAATAACAATAACTTGATTATTGACAAGCAGATATTTTAATGTACAATAAAGGCGGGAAAATACTGAAACACTGCCCACTGAAATTTGCTAATGTTCATTCAGAGATAAAATTTGTGACTTTCAAAATACATTAACAATATTATTTTACCAAAAAAGTTGAACATTTGTTTGACCCACAAGATATATTCTATGTAATTGGGTGTGAAAGTAACATTATAATTTTCTCTATTTTATTATCACAGTCCATTCTTTTGAACATATTAAGTCTATTCTAAAAATTGTGTGTAACTGTGCTCAATTATACATGGTATTTTTGTTATTGATTTCTATCTCTATAACAATATTATGTTGGGAAAAAAAGTTAAATATTCATGTCAAATGCAACCCAGAATACACTCAGCAGGATTTTTTGAATCTGAACTGTTAAACAACTCCTAATCGAAGTGTCGTAGTGTGTTAAACACTAAAATTTTGAGGCCAACGGCCTCAACGGAACATTTTCCACACTGTAATCTACAGATCATTTTGAACATTCTATTACATTTTTACTGAGGTTAGTGAGGGAGACAAAGAGAGAGAATGGGAGATGAAGGGCAGAACATCATCTGTCGGGTTCCACTAATTGTTTATAAACGATTCCTGTTTTCCTGCATGAGCTTGTGAGTGAAAAATCATTGTTTTATTTTATACTTGTATATGTGTATATTATGTGTGTGTCTACTCACACACACATATATACATTATATATTGGCATGGATTATATATATATATATATATATATATATGTATATATATATAATCTAAGTAAAAGCGTCGAGGTGGTTGTTTAAAAATTGCAAGGAATTAACAAGGATTATAGAATTCTAAACTGTATTGTCGAATTAATAATATGACTTTACATACAGGTGTAACAAAACTCAATTGCAAACTTTCTGGAAGGAATTCTTCATACAGAGGGAAGAGGGGGAAAGTCTTTACAATATGTGTTTGGAAAATGTAGTCATTATAAAGTTATCATAATTACTAGTTCAATCACTCTGTTGGCATTTGATGAAAATTTTCAGAGATCTGCCTGAATACAGGCATCTCATCATCCCAATTTGTGCTGAACTCCATCCAAAATATCTTGTTGTTGTGCGACTCTCTGCCAAAATGCATGCAAGGAATGGGATGAATGATATCAATGCAGTTGGTTATATCTCACAAACCTTTCTGCAGTTGAATAAAAAATCACAGAAAATAGATAAAGAAATCGTATCAGGTTCAACTTCGTCTGATGATTGCAGAAAATCATTTGCAAGTGCTAAGAGATATTTAGGTCACTGTCAGTTTTATTCACAACAGTATTATGCTATTAACAGTTGTCACCATTGTCTCACATTACAATGATCCAGTGATATAGACATGCATTATCATTAATCAAAGTTGTGTTTAACAGTATTAAAAGTTGAAGTAAAAGTTGACTTTATTAACGCATTTTCAGAGAAATAAATAATTTTCAAATTTGTAAGACAGTAATACAGACTATCATCTTCATTTCGTTAATTTATCTTGTGTGGGTCCACGCATAATCACACTAACATAAAAATTTCAAGCAGACAATTTTCCTTAGTGTGATATATTTTTATTAGATAGTGAGAAGAGACAATGAGTGAATAATACGATTCCAATTGTGTTAATTGGGATATTTAATCCCTGTGGCTCAGAAATATTGAGTATCCAAATATGTGATTACCCAAGTGTGCATGTGGCACCAGTTCCAACATGCAAGTGAAATTACTGCCCTGTTATAAATAAATTCTAAAAATCTTAAATATAATCCTAGTGCACAATAAAAATGTACGTTTACAAATACAAGTATATTTTGGGTGATTATATGCAGTTTTGTATGTAGTAGTACAAACACTAGATAGAACAAGGATCATATTGAATCCACATTAATTTTATTACAAGCATAATGTATATATGTATATGAATCTTTGAACATCAATTGTAGTCATTAAATTTTTAAGTGATTGTTTTAAAAATAAAACAGAACAACTTGTTTAAAATTTTACTGTGAGACAAAGCTCTTGCAGGAAATTCATTATTTAGTCAGTTGTAGACCATGTGATGAACATGATAAGCATTCTTGTGCCTATATTGTAATAAACTTTCTTTCTGTATGAAGAATCAATTCCCAAAGTTTTTCCTTTGAAGTTTGTTACACTCTATATAAGACTAAATAAGATTGTAAAGTTATTTTATCAATTTTTGTTGTTTGTTGTTAATGCATTTAATGTTTCAACAGCATTACAGAACGGTGACACAGCAGCTGCTTGCAACATTCAGGCTGGCCTGATGGTGGATCATGTGGGTTTGTGCAGTTCCTGGATGGCAGGAGTACGTCTTTTGGTGAGACGTAAAGCCGACCCAGATTCCTAAATCAATGAAGTATTGACTCTTCGTAGATCGCCAAACTTCCAGTTTCTTCCGCTCCTCCAATGAACCAGAGTTCATTAATTATCACAGCTTTTAGGTGCATTGGGTCATTTTACCTCCCACAATATCTGCACCTCTGATTCTTTATGTGTTCAGTATTATCCACCTATTTTTGTTAATTTTGAAATAGTTTGATATGTGTGAAAGAAAATATATATTTTATGATATGTGTAGCACAAGTATGTATGTTGAGTATTTCATGAAATGTGAATAAATGTGTTTTTGATTGTTGGTGAAATTACTTTATATTTGATATAGGAGATCATGCCCAATCGTACTTTCTAACCTACAAGCACACCTACCTTGACCCTATAGTCAAATCTCTCCTTGTAGTCATGTTCTTTCATGAACACAACACTACTACTGACACATCAAGCTTGCATTTTATTTTTAATGGTTGAAGTTTCTTAAAAATTATTTGCTACTCCTTGTACTCGAAGGCATTAGTCTGTCGAGGAAAGGGTAGCTGAACAAAGGGACGAACACCACTGAATAAATTGTGTAGGAGAGGCAATGAAAAAAACTTTCAGATCAACTCCTTCAACTTCGACACCAAAAATGAACTGTGAATGTGTCCCATTTTTTTACTCCAATTGATACGAGCAGAAATGTTCCAATATTTACCGAGAATTTGTTTTTCCACAAATAGCATAACAAAATGAACACGTATTTATTAAAATAGGTTATATTTGTAATCATCTGTCAAATGTTATGTTTCATAATTTCTGTTCATTATAGACAGTTAATTTTTTGTTATGGTGCAGCGTTTCTCCGGTGGTTTTGTCTGCTTCAACACTGCAGCACTAATTGTTACAAGAAACAGATTACAGCTGCGTCGCCCCGGCAGTCGAGGACTCACAGGCCCAGCAAAGCACTGACACCTCCCGTGCTAACATACAGCAACCATCTCTGCACTTAACATTCCTTTAAAGAAGATGCCAAAAGTGGTGTCCTTAGGCTCGAGTGTATTCGTACCACCTCCGGAACGTATTCTGATTTACCCTTTGAAGTAAGTCTCAAGTAGTTGCTGTGATTTTCTCTTCAATAGACTGTGGGAGCTCTTCCTCCAAATGCAAATTTATAGCATACACCTGATCTTTCAAGGACCCCCAAAGGAAAAAGTCACAAGTGGTCAGATCAGGTGATCTTGGAAGCCATAATCCATGACTAATTATTCTGTTGACACTAAATAGTATTTAAAAAGTTTGTGGATCGAATGGCGGTGTGAACAGTTATGAAGCCTCTTTTGTGGTGTCAATATCTGATGAATGTAAACATGAAGAATAATGTCAATATCGGATTTATGTGAGCGTTAGCGGTAATGGTGTTGAAAAAATTTGCCCTATAATTCTTGTGTAACTCCATGCATTCCTATCTTTGTCATGAAATGGTTCTTCGTGAAGTAGGCGAGTGTTTTCTCCACTCCAATAGCGGTTATTTTGACATATGACATGGCATATCCACATGGATGAAATCACGCTTCATTGGAGAAAAAAATGAGAATTTGTTCTTGTGCCAAGAATGCATCTCACTTTCAGTGTCGTAAAGATAAATTTATTTAAACTACAATTGAGTATAATCAGGTGGCAGCTAATTACATAAATGTTTTATAACATAAAAAGTATATAATAATACTTGTAACATTATAATATAATAGTAATATAATATAAAAACTTGATTCATAAAACACTTACATTAGGAAAAATAAACTTCTATAATCTAATTCCACACTGAATGTTTGTGAAATGAATTAAGACCATAGTGCACTGACACCGTCTCACTACTATGATTCTTAAACAGGGAGATCTCTAGTGCCTCTGACCAGGAGGTCCTAGGTTCGAGTCCCGACAGTGACAAGATTTTCGACACTAGCTTGTTAGGTCGCATTTAGTCAGCTGGAGGAGAATACTAGTGGCCGGCTGCTCTGATTGGTAGTTTTCCGTTATTTTCTCCGATCAACACCAAGCGAATGCCGCAGCTGTACCCTAACAAAACGGCCACAGACCGCGCGCTATCTGTCCTTCCTCTTCCTTGTCATATCATTACACACACACACTAGCATGCACTACACTACCACAAATGCCGGAAGATCGTTGGGGCGGTCTCCCTCTGGTAGGAGACACCTAGTTGGGAAAAACCCTAGCCCACGATAGATCGGAGCCGGATTTCGCCATCTAAAGGGGGAAGACCGCCACCTCCAGAGCAAACATGCTGTACACTTACGGGACAAATGACCTTGGTAGTTGACGCGCCCAGAATCATTCAACAACCAACCAACTATGAGCCTTGAATCACTTCCTTCGTTATTTCTCTACTCTGCTCTCCACGACAATTCAGTTCACAATATAACACTTATGAATCGCTATATAACCTACTATTCCTAGTTAAGCCTCTTATTTACTTGAGTAATATCCTAAATTAATTTCCCTAACTGTTGAACCCTTCGAGGAATGGGTTCAAATGTTTTTGCAGGCAATCTATTTCATTCCGTGATCGATTTGTGAAAAAATATTTCTCAACATCTGCTCTTGTAGTCTTAAATTTATTTTGTGCCTATGACCTCTAAACATTTATGTGGGAATACTTAGTCATCGATCAATTTCTTTCCAAGCTGGATGACCACTATTAGCTCTACACAAAGCGCAGTCTTGTACTAAACGCCTGTTTTCGAGTGAATCCCACTCTGTCATTTGCTTGTCATTGGAAGTAAATTTAACTGCCCTACTTTTAATCCTTTCCATATTTTTACACTGCATAATTTTGGGCGGTTCCCAACAAAATGTTCCATATTCCATTATCGGACGAACAAGTCATAAATAAGTGGTTTTCTTCGCGTTTGCCGTACTCTTTAAGATGCATATGAAAAAGTGAAGAGATCTCCAGGATTTCCCTACAACAAAATCTACGTGACTTTTCCAGCTTAATTTTATCTCTAACTGGGCTCCTAGGTACTTGCACAAGGAAACTGGGAATATTTTCGTTATTTAAACGGTAATATGTTTTTCTGTAATTATGACCCTGACAAAAGTGATGGATTTGCTTTTAGAGCTATTTATGGTCATTCCATAATTTGATGCCCGTAATATAACGCATCAAAATCCCGTTGCAGCATTTAATCTTTTTTCGAATGTATACTACGATATATTATGCAAATAGCTGAACATTTGAGATTAAAAGCTCTGGCAGGTCATTGACGAATGCTAGAAATAGAAGTCCAATGATACTCCCCTGCGGTATTCCTGACGTAACGCTTGCCCCGGAAGATAACTCTTGCCCAATTATGGTTTTCTGTCTCGCAGAAACTCGCTAATCTACTGCACCACTCTGGGATCGGTGCCTGAATTCATTAATTTCTGTACAAGCCAATTGTGTAGAAAGACTTCGAACGCAAAATCTATAACTACCGCGTCTACTCTCCTGCCCGCGTCAATTTCATCTGCTAGATTCCGTAAAACCGTGACTACCTACCTTTATACCTTTCGCATGAGTAATCACTCCTCAACCCATATTGGCCATCACAGAGCTATGTTTTTAATTAAGCATTCTTGCTTAATATAATTTGCAACTAGATGCTCCGTAAGTTTGCGGAAATGGTAACACTGGAGGCGATCTGTTGAACAGTCATTCGGCGATCCCCCAAAACAATTCTCTCCACTTTCTCGATCATTTCGTCGGATCAACTTGTGCGAGCCTGAGGTTGTTTCGGTTTGTTGGCACACAATGTTCTGCCTTCATTAAACTGTCGCACCCACGAATACACTTTCGACACATCCATAACTCCATCACCTCATGTCTCCTTCAATTGTCGATGAATTTCAGTTGGTGACACACCACGCAAATTCAGAAAACGAATGTTTGCACGCTGTTCACGTGAGGTAAACGTCGCCATTTTAAATATGTAAGACAGTTCTCATTCTTGCCGCTGGCTCTACAATTCCAACCGTCGTACAGTGTTGCCATCTCTGTGACGTATTGACAAAACATGTGCGCTCATTTTAAAACAATTCACATGTTTCTATTTCATTCTGAAGAAGAAAAAAATTGGAGGCCTTAGGTACCTCGAAGTTTTGTCACCACTTTCAAAAGTTGGTACGACAAAAGCAAATTTCCAATCTTCAGGTACTTTTTGAATTGTTCATGGACACGTGAAATATTCTAATTATGTAAGGTAAAATTGCATCTCCTAGTTTAATTATATCCATAGAAATGTCGTCGGGTATCGCTACCAATTTTCATAGATTTTACTTTATTCCGTAGAACGTTTATTTCAATATTAAACTGATTCGTTTCCGAAGATCCTGGAATAAGAGGATGGTTCGCATTGCTTTTGAAAGCCGAATTGAAATACTTGCATTATCTTTTGCCCGATTGTAAGTAATAAGCGTTTTTACATTTTCACAAACAACTGGAATATCCTCTTTATTTCTTTTCCTTCTACGAACATATTTATAAAATCCTGTCCAATTACTTCTCTTTCTTACTACTAGTTCTAACTACTTTAAAATTGCTCCTGGGCAATTTTCTTTCTTGCTCGTTGTTTTGAACGGCTTCGAAAATTATTCATATGATCGCTACTGCGTTTTCTGTTCTTAAATGCTTTTCTCGTTATCCTGTTCATTCGTTTAATTGTTGCATTGTAGTATTCTGGATCCGGATTATTTTTTAGAATTTTGAACGGAACAAACTTTGACAAAGCGTCGTAAATAATATCCTTAAATGCGCCCCATATTTTTTTCCACACCCCCTCTGTTGTCAGAAAGCGGTTGTTTTGTTTCCAAAAACCTCTTCTTTGAAGAATGTTAAGCGCGACGATAGTTTTCGCGTGTCAGGATGGGAGTGGAGTCGGCGCATCGCTGGGCAGGCGAGCCCTCGTCTTCCTGGGAGACAGGGCCCTAATCTTCGGCGAACGATAAAATGTACACCCAGTACATAAATGAAAACAAACATGTTGGATAAAACAGAAAATTCTAGACTTATAAATCTTGTTTACACGTGACCCATTTTCAGCGCGCTGTCATTATCGAATCAAATTATTCTTCCTGTGAATATGTTATAGATTTCTAAAACAGATGTAGTTTGGGCGATGTTTTAATTTTGAATATTAAAATTTTGAAATTAAATTTATGTTTGCTTTTACAATCCTTGTGTTAGTATCGATAGCTCACTACAAATAATTCACATACAATACATGTACATTATTTTACAACACTTTGCGAGATGACATTAATCGATTAAATTCGATAAAAAAGTTTAAGGCTAAATGTCCCGACACTAGTACAATTTGTGGCCACCACGTGGCAGCACCAAAATAAATAAAATTTACTTTACCGATGTCTGAACCAATTTTCCGATTTTCGATCTGTAAACGGCATTTGACGCCTTTTTAAAATAGAATTTACGCTACGAAGCCCTTTTTCCAAAAATCTAGCAAAAACACGAATTTGAAATTAGTTCTCAAACTTCCGAGAAAAAATTAAAAAATGTGGGCTTATAGCGCGATGGCGACATGCTTCCTGAATCCAACGCCGTGACAATCATGCAAATCGGACGAATAGGAGCGTCGTAAAGTTAAATTTACGAAAACACCTCGCCCCCTTCCCCTTCTTCGCCGTTGCGTCACCCATCCGTTTATTGTGGGCCCTCTGTCGACGCGGGGGCACGACCAGGCCAGGCGGCATGCGGCAGTCTCGGCGAAGGAAGCGGGACTTGCGAGATAAACAAGCCAGACAGTCGGTTTATGCTTTCCTCACTTTGCATCTCAATCTATTTTCCCCCAGATACCAAATTAGAGATGCTATACTACTATTACAGACTGAGGTAAACGGTCTGTAATAGTAGTACATAACTATATTTTTCACATATTTCCGTCTTCTTTCGAATACCATCTTAAAATTGTTTGAGACATTACTCAAAATATCGATTCGGAACTGGTTTTTAAAAAAATGAACTTATTTTATAAATATCACCATTATTCCATCTCCTCACATTTTATTTTAGATCTTTTTTACTTCTGTGGTATCCCGTTATCATTCCACCTTACTCTAAAATTTTCCGTTGTCACAAACCGGTAAGAATGGGCGGAGTATACGCACGAGCTCTTTTATCCTACAACTCGATTTTTGATCTCAAAACGACGTTTACCTGCTTTAAAGGGTTCATCTGGTGAATCTCTAAATAATAAACAATATAATTACAAATTCATTTATTATTTACAAAAATATACCCCCACCTCCCGAAAAATAATCGGCTGGATCCGCACCTGCTGTGACACCTCTCTTAACTCCGTAAGCGGAAGGCAATACCATAGACCCTCGTATGTCATCGGAAGCGACCGCAGATCATAACACAAAGCTTTTGTGACTGACCAACGAAATACTAAAAGTTTGTACATCTTATGTTTGTAACATGAAAAAAGTAAATTATGAAAAATGAGTCTTCTCTGCGACTTCTGCAGTTTTCGAATTATGTTTTTGATGGATCACTCACCGTCTCTTGTTTTCCATTTTCCAAGTCA
>BOPP01000090.1:15027-27491 GCA_017312745.1 Gryllus bimaculatus
AGATGGAATAATGCTGATATTTACGCAATTAGTTCATTTAAGAAAAAAAATTTCCAAATCGAAATCGATATTTTGAGTAATGCCTCTAACAATTTTAAGATGGTATTCGAAGGAAGACAGAATTATGTGAAAAATATAGTTATGTACTACTATTACAGACCGTTTATCTCGGTTTGTAATAGTAGTATAAAATCTCTAGTTTGATATCCGTGGAAAAATAGATTGAGATGCAAAGTGACGATTGCATAAACCGAGTGTGTAGCTTGCGTGTCCCGCAAGTCTCGCCTCCTCCGGGGCTGGCCGCACGCCGCCGGGCCTGGCTGCGCTGCCGCGCTGACTGAGGGCCCCACAACAAACGGATGGGTGACGCAACGGCGCAGAAGGGTAAGGGGGGGTGGGGGGTGCGAGGTGTTTTCGTAAATTTCACTTAACGACGCTCCTATTCGTCCGATTTGCATGATTGTCACGGCGTTGGATTCAGGAAGCATGTCGCCTTCACACTATGAGCCCACATTTTTAAATTTTTTCTCGGAAGTTTGAGAACTAATTTCAAATTCAAGTTTTTGCTAGATTTTTGGAAAAAAGTTTCGTAGCGTAAATTCTATTTTAATAAGGCGTCAAATGCCGTTTACAGATCGAAAATCTGACCATTGGTTCATACGTAATGTGTAAAGTAAATTCACCTGTGATAGTGCTCCGATCTATTGAATTTTCCTACAAGTATTTTTCGGTGCATTTAACCTTAAGACCCAAGTAAAATATTTGTTTTTACTGCACAACTGTTCCTATATAATTAGAGACTATAACGAGCATCCGAAAGGAAAGTAACATTCATTTTAAGAGTAACATGTAATATTTACCATTTGGCCTGAATGGCCTAAGTACGTGTGACAATTATTGTACTTCAGCTTCCAAGTCAATGATCACCATCTCGATCAGGTTTTCGTTTAGTTTCCCTGATCCTTGAGCAAATGTTGATTTTTGTTTTACTTCTGGACCTACATGTAACTTCAAATTAAGTCCCGCAAGTTTGGCCTTCACCTCGTAGCACGTTACACAATTTTTTACCGTTTTTTACGTAAATAAAAAAATTAATTTTGTCTTTGCTACCTTCCTAGCCCGAATCTCGGAGAGGGCGCGATGATAATTCTGCGAGATTTTTTCTAACGAAGGCAGTATGTACACGTGAGAGATTATGGGCATCAAACATATTTTTGAACGTACGGTTAGGCTGTTCGCAGCAATGACGGCTATTTGTTGGCGCCCGCCCCTGTAAAACATGCAACTGCTGTGAGAATCCCTTCTTGCACCTGCAAGTCCCAATCCTTCGCAGCGGCTGAACGACAGAGAAATTGAATGCATGAACGGAACGCAATTAAAGGGCTCCGTTGTAATAATATGCACGCTTTATGGGAGAAAAACGAAAATAAAATGTATATGCTCGTCCTTTTCATAATTCATGAAACTGTTATCGTCACTTCAGTCTTCTGATTTTCCTACAATTGTAACAATTGTGAATCCTCATCTTTTTATGTTAGGTTGAACATTTTCATTTATTATGCGCGTCTGATTCTATCTGTCCACCACGGTGTAGATTGTCCCGTGGTTCCTATATGGGACGAACAGTCGTTTCCTTCACCGTCACGTGCCGCAAAGAGGGCAAATTTCGCATATCCGGCATTAGGTGGTATCTGAAGAGCAACAAAATTTATTTTCGCGTACTACTGGGCAACAAAAAAGCGACACTTCCCATGTAATTATTTTTTATTTATCTTCGTAATTTCTTGATGTCTGGTACTGGCAGTGCTAACGCAATGTCCAGTTTACCAATTTATAGCAGGGTCAAATGGCGAGCGACAATATTTTTTGCGAAACAAATTAGCAACAAAAAGCGATACATTTTGAGTTTTTATTCCTTTTTTTAACTTTGTTATGCTAATTTTACGGACCTCGTGAGGATGAGGTCCGGGAAATCCAAATCAGACGCGGCACTGGAACTGTGATTCGCAAATAGACAACTTTGCGAATGCCCTTACCAAGTTCATTAATACTGATTGGCTCGCATAAACTCGCATCTCCGCTATCGCTGCTACTGATAAATCTTGTGCCACCAAGTCACCTCAGTTTACGGAACTTGATCGAAGGATGACCAGGTGAAAATCGGAATTATTTGGAGACACACAATTTTTCAAGATAAATTCTGTTCTATACTTTGGTTATAGGGGAAACGAGAACGTCTGTCCCCAATTATAGCACAAGTAGTGTAATTTGCTGAATAAAATAAACCAGAGATGCTTCAGAATGACACAGATTTTCTCGAACTATGTCGTTTCCTTATTTTTTTGCTGTGAACTATATTTTCGGTTTTACTCCTCCCTCTTCCTAGCTGCCATTCATTCCCACCTAAAGATAATTTTTCACATTTTTTTCAGTTATTTGTATTCCTAACGAAAGAACCAAAACATGACTTTAAGAATACAATAGAAATACAAAACCTCGTCATACATGTACATTTTCTTTCAAAAAATTTAAGAAACGTTTGAGTGTATCTGAAAATACAGAACTGCAAGTTCAATTCCTCAGAATACTTTTCCGTTTTCAAGAAACCTTATGAGTAGAGACCGAATTTTTATATAATTACATATGTTTTGGCTTTCTATTTCCCGATCTAAAAAAATAATTTTGGCGAATCGTTGCCGTCCTAACACTATTAACATTTTTCGTTACATATGTTGACATATTTAGTACAATATTATATATTTTACATATTTTGCTATTTTCACAAACTATTTTTTTACTCTACCAAGTTTGTTCAGTTTTATAAAAAGAATTCATTTTATAAACAGAAGTATTAAAAAACACTCTTCTTTCCTTCATCGTTACTGCGTGCTGTCTACTCGAGATTCGCTACATGAAGACAATACGATGTTCCTACAGTCCTACACGTCTGCATCAGTTATCTCAGTGGCGGGAAGTGCACGTCAGTGACTGCGGTCAGTTTCACATTCAGGCGTGAAAAGTATCACTGACACCACATCTAGTGAACTTTAACTTTAATTTCCGAGAAACTTTGCCGATCGTCGACGTTCTTCGCTGAGAATGCTGCACGCTGTAGAGACAGTTTGCTGGTGGTAGATATCGCCAATTTGTATGATGGTTTCTATTGCATCTAGTCTGGCTGCTAAATGACCGTACTAAATAGCAGTAGATAAAGATTTTACAACTGACGGGGAAGTTGTATGGTACAAAGCATGGATTTGTATTTTTCAAATTATTTTTAAAACGTTTGTAGCACTTTTAAAATTCATATCGTATTTTTTTATAAATGTAATTTTGTATTATGTAAATGTTCGTTTAATAATTGTGTATTTTATTATTAAATATTTTATCCTATTTTACATATTCATTACATATTCTTACTGTTTTCATTACATATTTTGACGTTCATACTACATATTTTTCCGGTTTCTGTTTATGAGACATTAATTAAACAAACGCAATAATGTATACAAGTCGCCGGTAATGTAAATATTAAGGACGTGAGAAAAATGTAAAAAAAATGTGTAAGTTTCAAAAAAATAAATAATTCTAATAAAGCAATACGGCGGTTATGTTATCCTACACCGAACAATTAGTCCCTACATCCCTGCCTAGAACAACATCCCTACCAAAAGTTAAAAAAAAGTGAAGCCTTTTGTAGTAATTCTGGGTTTTAGTACTTTTTGTGATGCACATATTTCACGCAATATTAGACGAAAATTACTAACACTTTCAAAGAAATGCGCATGACGTAAATGAAATAACTAATTAGGGAGAACAAATTTCATTTGGATAGAAAATTCCTTATCTTCAATATTGTTGTTGTGAGTTATGTGTAGATGCCTAGAAAAATTC
Source organism: Gryllus bimaculatus (assembly GCA_017312745.1). NCBI lineage: Eukaryota > Metazoa > Arthropoda > Insecta > Orthoptera > Gryllidae > Gryllus > Gryllus bimaculatus. The sequence continues at coordinate 18,922 of BOPP01000090.1, forward strand.
AAACTTTTGTAACCTTGAAAAAATCGAAGTTAACAGTAAACATCGGACCTATCCCACCTTAGAACATATTCCTATCTATTTTTACAACAAATTCGAAGAAACAATTGGAGCCTTTTTGTGAAAATTTTGAAAGTGTCCCAAATATCGCATTCATGTAAAATACTCCCAAATTAAAAAAAAGTTTTTTTCAACATCTTAAAGCTTCGACGTGTGCCAGATTTTTTTAATAACCACTTTTTTTTGTATCAGGGGACACCAACACGTGTATTTCCGGTAAAAACTCGAAATCGATTTTTTTTATTAGCTGCGTCTTTATAGACGCAACGTGTCTTCTAGCTCTTTAAGAGCGTTGAGCACACTATGGAGTAATCCTCCGTTTACATTTTACAATTATTGGAGAATTCGATACAAGCGCCCTCTAGTGTATTTCTAGCGCCACATGTGTATTTCTAGCCCAGTCGCAATCAAGTCAGGAAATCGTTAACAGGTAGCGTCTTCGCGTTCACGTCTCGCACGCGCCTTACATCATCTACCCATCGGCTAGAATTGGGTAGGAATAAGGGTAGGGGCAAGGTTATGGATGCTTCACAGGGTTGGCTAGCCCCTGTGAAACAGGCAAACTCGCTTTGTCGTAACAAATTTCACATAAAGTTCTACCGGGATTCTGCGGTTACCTCAGTGGTAAAGATTTTCCGCAGCATTACATAACTTTCCCTATACTACCTATATTACTCCGTTTATAGGTACGTATGCGGGAAAGTTATAAGTATAAAAGACAAACACAAGAAGAGCAAGTGTGCATCTTGCCCCTTGTATTAATTGAGAAATAATTCTCTTTCTCTCCTATGGATTTCAGGAGATAACTTGAAATCCATAGCAGAGAAAGAGAATTCCTACAAAGCATTCAAAAATGTGTCACTACAATAAAACGGCTTGACTGTATATAAAGCAGGTAATATGTAGTATACTTAAATCTACATATTTATTTTATAAATTCATGGATGTCAATAAAATGGTAACGTGCGTAAATGGTAAATGGTAAAGTTGCGTAAATCGCAGTATAGAATACTTTGTTTCCCAGGAGGGCGCTGCTTTGACTACAAAAAAACGTGGCTTCAATTTGCTTCAAAGATGGAGGCGCTTCAGCCACTCTATTGATTGAATACAGCGCTCGACACGTCCCACGAGAAAACATCTTTTTTAATTTGTGGAATACTAAAATGACACCAATCTGAGTGGACTTTCGGCACATTTTGAATTTTCGGAGTGAAAAGGGCGTTTTTTCTTGGAGGATAAGCAATAATGATTAGAAGGTTCATTTTTTTCGGTTAATACATATTTCTCCCCCTTTAATCTTGAGCGTTGAAAGTTAAGTGGAAATTCAAATAGCGCTCCATTACATAATAGAATCTCGCTAATCCGAAACCCACAAGTCCGAAATTTCGGATAATCCGGTCTGGTTTGGAGTTGTAGATGATTACCCGGACCCTTCAGTTCACGGCGGCACTCTTGTCGTTAGCCAAAAGTGTAGGCGATGCTAAGCTCCTGGTTGACGGTTCAACCCGGTAACCCATCAGTGGGCCCCTGGCGCTCCGACCTCAGGGCAGGATCGAGTGAAGGAGTCCTCGCGGCAACTGGGGCTCCATCTCCCTGGCGCTGGGCATGCCAGCTTCCTAGGGTATCTAGCCTGGGAAACGGTGACAAACTTGGTGATTTGGCGCACCCAGGGGGAAAATCAATATTTTTTAAATGGGACGCACGAAATTCATATTCACGATCCCATAATTGCATCAAACACCAAGGACCGCACCAACTGGTCGGGAAGTTATAGATCATACAAGGAACTCTTAGCTCACCTACTGAAGCGGCTGCTAAGAGACAATTGATGTTCGATTCGATTTGAAAGTACAATAGTTACACCTGGCGCCGCTACATTTGAAATCCTATCATGTATATATATTTTGTAACCAAAATTATTGCATTTTTCGTTCAGAACAAGTGGGTTTCTATTAAATAACCGTTATATATTGTGTATTCGAGTAAATAAATTCTACTTATAATTGTCGTATTATTCCTTTTGCATTACAGTTCATTAAGTTGGTTTATTAATGCCATTATAGTAATTAACTAACATTGACTGTACAATAGTTTGAATTTGCGCAATTATTGCTATTATTTTTTAGATTATTGTAGTAATGAGATGAGAAACGTCAATGTTGGCAATTGGGTTGTGAAGGGTGGTCGTGTGACCACGGTACAGGGTGTTTAAGAATGGGAAGAAATTCGCTGGAGCCAGGCGCTGAGGGGACGCGTTTTACATTGTTGCATGACGGTAGTTGCTGTTCTGACCCTAACCTACGTTCAGCAACAATGTTTGGAAGTTCTTGTTGAGCTTCCATAAAACGCCAACCTGTTTAATTTGGTGTGTATTCCTTGTTGTAATTTACGCAATTTGGCTTTTCGGCTTTGGATATTGCAAATAATAGAGAGAATCGTTTTTCTTTTTATTATTCTACAAATAAAAATAATATTCTATTGAAGCTATAATAATGTTTAGTTAAGTACCAGATAACTTAGTGGTGAAATTACTTTTGCGACTGATTTGATGTTGATCTTATGCACAATGTTTCGAAAAAGTGAGTAATTTTCGCTTAATTTAGTTGTAAATATGAACAATTTTTAAACAATTATTTTCTTAAAAAACGGATTGTATTTTTTTCTTGATAATAGCAAAGGACGATAAAGAAGATGGTGTCTGTCCTATTTTCGGCAAACTCTCTGCATTTTCGAAAATTGCAAAAAGATAACATTCCAAAGGTACAATATTCAGGATAAAGTTTTATTCTTAAATAAAATCTACTCTAAAAACATTTTTTTAAATAAAATAGTGAATAATGGTTGAAAAATCGAGAGAATTTCGCGTAATTTCTACTTAAAATTAATGCAATTATGAAAAAAATATTTTCACAAAAATTGCAGCTAATTTTTTTCGCAGGTAGAGGCGGTCAATTTTTTTTTCATGCATGCTTATAATATGGCTGAGGTCTTATTTTCGTAGGACTTTCTAAATTTTCGGAAATTGCGAAGTTATTAATAATGCGAGAAATTATGGGATGTTGTTGCATCTATAATTTCTGAACAGTGCATAGAGTCCGCCATGCCTTTGAACGTTCATTGAGCAAACGTTCATGGTTTTTACTTTATGCTCTGTCGATTTCATGCAATGCTCACGTACTTTCGACTCTGACTCGCTTTTCATATTCTTTTACTTCTGTTTTATGTTAGTGAAAATAATTTCGAGTATTGGCCCACAATCCCTCGAGTAGTAGGGTTTGGATAAACCACGTTTCATCCCAATGGAGGTAGTAAGAGCGTATCGGCCAAGTATCTACTTTCAAGATTATCAGCGCGAGGCCTGGGTTCAAAGCAGGAAGCCGAGACTCAGCTAGCGCTGGCGTTGAGGCCTATAGTTGCATACGCCTCACACCGTGACGAGTGATGAAAGCTGAATTATGGGACCCATTGGTCCCATTCCATAAGACGAAAACCTAAGCCTGAAGAGTGGTTTTAAGCCGAGGCCGTTAGAGGACGACCGCCTCATTAATCACGATTACCAATTCGGCTTGCAGAATGTTTTGAATAATTTCAAAAATTGTGATTTTCCGCTTTGGGAACGTAAAACGACAAATGACAGACACTATAATGAAATTAGTGATACGTAGTGGTAAAAATGACCGTATGGTGAATTGAACATTTCTTTAAAAAATATGGTGCTTGATGTTTCATAAATTATAAACTAAGATGTAAAAATTATCTATTGAATCATTATTTCCAGAGACAGGTGGTCATGGGGGAAAGCACAAGTCAACATGTCCTGAGATATACGTAGTTGATATAATACAATTTAGTCAACTTCCACATTTAATTCTAAAGGGTATTATGTTCTATCCATTATCATGGATTTTCTCAGCTCTGGATGTGAGGAAGGAGAAGAAAATTGTTGTAGATACTGTAATGAAGCCAATATCGCAATAAAAGAGCTTCCAAATGAACTCCTGGTGTGATTTCAGCAAAAATAAGATGAGTAAGAAAATATGACTACACAAATTCCCACAAAAAAAGAAAAGCTTGGCGCTCATTCACGTGTAATTAATTTAATTTTATAATTGATCGAGCAGGTCCACAGGCGCTACATCAAATTATTATGATGAAGTTCTTGCCTAATATTGCCTCATATCGGCTGTTCTTATTCTTACAAAAGATTCAAAAGATAAAACATGTTGATTTTCTACACAAATAATAAAATATTACTAAACAATCTAGAAATATAAATAGTCAACTGAAAAAAAAAACCCTATTTAAAATTAAATTCACTATACTTTTCACCCCTACAGCGTGGTGAGTGCCCTCCCCTGCTCTTCCCTTCCCGTGGGCTCGCGCTGACATGCAACTCTCACAGTGCTGGGTACTCGGATTGACATGCAAATTAACCAGCTTGTCCAGCGCCCTAAAAAAGTATATAAGTAATTTTTAAGAGAACTGTAAGTTTTTTGGCGGCAAACAGTAACATCTATTTTCAGGAGAAAAAAGCAATCACTGAACCTTCATCGCTCAAATAGTTTTTTTTTTTATTCCATATTTTTAGTTATATACATTACACAAAAAAGTTATAATCGGGGAAAACGAAACAATGGTGCGTAATAACACATGTGAAACAAAAGAAACCCGGTGCGATTACGCCATGACTTTGTTTTTAAGCGAATGGATTGCGTGGGAGTCAGAGTTGGCAAATGGCGCTTGTCTGGTATCAGAAACAGTTGAAGTCGGTGGAGCGCACGAGTACGTGGGTACAGCTGCGGCCGTAGAGGTATAAAGACAGCTCGCACCTTCCTTCCGTCACTCTCGCCTGCTCGCCCGCCTCCTGTGCTTCCCGGATCTTCCAGCGCCATGACCCACAAGACCGCTCTCGCGCTCGTCGCTGTGCTGCTCGCAGCTTCCGTGAGTGCACCGAGATCTGAACCAACATCAAAATTCGCTCAGCCTCTTCGGCAACAGCGATCTTCTCTCACAAAATTCGAATATATTCATTCTCAGAGCTAATTCAAATACGTGTGAATTTATCTTAACACCTCGGTCGCTATGTGCCTGCTGATGTGGCTTAGCGCAACAGCTGATGTCATCGCAGAGCCTCTGGCTGAGAAGTCTTAGGATTCGAGTCCCGGCGGTAGCAGGATTTTCGACACCAACTAGATAGGTCGAATTCCGACATAGTTTGAAGGATAATTTTAGGGGTCAGCTACTCTCATCGATAGGTTTCCGTGCTGTTCGATCAACACCAGGCTGTATCCTAACAAACAGACCACGCACCGCGCGCGAAATTTCTTTCCTCTTCCTTGTCCTTTCCTCAACCCAGGGTGAGACCAGTTGAAAGCCAGTAGAATTTGTACCGGGTGGGGCGGTGCCCCGCTGGTGGGAGATACCTGAGGAAAATCCTGCAAGCCGGCGTGTTAGTGGGAGGCGTATCTCACCATGCAGTGGGCCCGCAATAATAACGTACCGTACTGATGACCATAGCAGTGGCGCGCCCCAAAAAACGATCTGACAATCAATCAGCATATAAACTCTGATTTAATGACAGCACAGAGCAGCTAGGGCAAAGCGCTTGTGAATGCACGAGGCGAGTGAAGGGCCCTGCGCGGAGATGCTGCTCTGCGGGGACGCCCCGCTCCGCGCTTGGCGCCTGTAAGCAGCCCTTTGATGTTCGCAGGCGGCGCAGGCGGCGTCCATCGGCGGAGGCACCGAGGGCGCTGGCGAAGGCTTCTCGGATGAGCTCAAGCAAGGACTCAACCAGATCTACAACGTGGTGAGTGACCTGCCCTGCACTTCCCTTCCCTTAGACTCGCCCTGGCACGCCGCTCTCACAAAGCTGGTTACTCGGATTGACATGCAAATTTACCAGCTTGTCCAGCGCCCTAAAAAATGTACATAAGTAATTTTTAAGTGCATTCTAAGTAGTTTTTTGACGACAATCAGTTTTTGGACTTTTCGTAACCTCATTGCTCGACGCTGCGCGGAAATCGCCGCGTGCCACTACCGGCCCTGCGGCCGTTACATCGCCGCGTCGGCGTTATAAGCGTATCTGGCGTCAGCGATTCAATGGTCTCGGAGGACATGTGACAAAAATGGTTGTTTCGAAGCAGGTTCGAAAAGACAGGAAGGTTCAACAAAGGCTTCAATAATTCATTTAAGGGTATTGTAAATTCAAAGTCTCCAGGAAATATCCTCTTTATATAAGAATAGGATTTCAGGGATACAGTATGGCTTCCATTATCAGAATAAAATAAATGCGTGAATAAAGAAACAATAAATAAATAAAATTAATTTAAAATTAATAAATTTCGCTTTTGCAATGGGAACATCTTAACAATAATTGCATCCAGCAAAAAATGTTATCAAGTCAGACTTCGGTACGATTATAAAGAACGTGTATCAATGTGGACTTATAAATAAAAAGCGCCTAGCAGATAATCGTCCTCTGTCTTGTATCTAATACCCTATTTCTAATATTCCATAGCTCTCCAAATTTTGAAGTTTTGTAAATGTTGTACTAGCTAGTGAAATTTCATGTGACTCCCAGTGTAGAAAATTTAGAATAAGAATGTACCAGTTTTACTGCTTGGAAAACAAAAGTAATTCATTTTGGACGTTGGGGTTGTGAGAGGTAATGTGGAAGCCCTTTACAAGTGAGCCAACTACAGAGCGCAAGTAAAGTCTCTCCGCAGCATTTTGCTGGTGATAGTGCGTGCAATTGAAATTATGTTGGTAACATGTGCTGCAGCTTGTAACAAATAAAACGTAAATTGCATACTAGCCACAATCATAATATATGCTGGACATGTTGTCCCCTACACTTGTTTCCCATTGATATGGTTGCTACCAATACAAATGCAAGTTTTATTAGGAAGTACTGACCCGCCTCAGATGGGAGCGACTTTCTGCGCGCACTGTACAAACGAAATTATTAACTAATTGAACTTATGCACACAACCTGCAGTCATGTAGTAACCAAGTCAGTAACCAAGCAATAGATGTGTAAGCGGTCCCTTCTTAGAGCAATCTCTCTGCATCCAGTACGATGAGTGTTAGGTGTGAGTTAAGAAAGCCACACCGATGTCGATGTTTTCAAAACATCGATGTTTTTTCTCAAAACATTGATGTTTTAAACATCGATGTATTAACACCGATTATCGATGTTTTTTGACATCGATGTTTTGTGATCGATATTTTTTTCTTGCACCATGTTTTGTTTCTGAATGAAAAATTGCTACGATCGCAAAACTGTAAATGTTAAAATATGAAATAATAACAGATAGTATCACTGTTATTCATGTGTTGGAACCAAAGGAACGCTGTTTGCACTAGCTTAATCGTCCAGATTCTCTCGCCTGAGATGACCTCCCTGCCCTTGTATTTCCTTTTCCTTCATGTTAATTTCGTATATTGAGATTTGTTCAACAAATACGCTGTGGGCGTAAGGTCTGCCCCTTCTTCTCGTACCCTTATTCGGCAAACCGATAATCACGAACACTGCCAAATTAAATTTTAATATACACGAATTTAATGTTACTAATCCAGTCTAAAAACATCGATGGTTTTAAGTCGGTGTATTTTGAACATCGACGTTTTAAGTTTAAACATCGACGTTTCCTAACATGGATGTGTCGTTATCGACGTCGCGTTATCGTGAGCGCCTCCTCGCGTGCGCAGATCCAGGAGCTGGTGGCCGAGATACGCACCAACGGCACGGGCCTGGCGCCCGGCGCGCGCCAGTACATCTGGGCGCAGCTGGACGTGCTGGAGGACATGTGGCGCAATGCCAGCGCCGAGGTGCACGCGCAGATGCCCAAGCAGATGCTGGTGGTGCGCGACGCGGCCAAGGTGTACGCCGCCGACGTGCAGAACGAGGAGCAGTGGCTGACCGACGACGCCAAGGTAATGTTTTTTAAAACATCCATATTTTCGAGCAAAGCAAATGCTTTTGAAGTTTTCTTCAGATCGAAGTATTTTTCAGGAACATTGATGTTTTCATAAACATTCTCATGATATAAAGAAAATTCCCTAGGATTTAATTTTATTGTGGATTGTTCGCAATCAACATTCATTCACTACTGTCACCATTGTCGATCTACAGACGGCTCGAAACCGTTTGCTAGCCGCAACCTTTCTCCAGTGTTATTACCTTTTTTGATTATTTTTATCTGATAATGTCGTTAAACTGTATTTTGAACCTTGAGTACATAGAACATTGATTAGAAAAATATGACGACAGTAAAATTTAATGCAGAATGTACATTAAATTAATGTTGACGTGTTATGTATCACATTAGAACCACGACATTTTACTTCGATATGTTTCATCATTAGGGATGCTTTGCACGGCATAGCGAACATAATTCGACTGCAATCTCGATCTTTTGATGAGAAACCTCAGTTGCGTATGCACAGAAGATCGATAGTGCTGGCGATTGCTTTGACGCTTCCAGGTGCAAAACTCCCTAATATTAAATTAT